>VZTF01003339.1:89725-121836 GCA_013397755.1 Cnemophilus loriae
CTCCCAGCAGTGAGACTGGGGGGATAATGGGAAGGGTGGAAGCTGGAGAACTCGTGGGTTGGGGTAAGGACAGTTCAACGAGGAAAGGAAAACAAGGATTCATTCCCTGCTCCCTGTGGGTGGGCGTTCAGCACCTCCAGGAGAGCAGGGCAGACTCTGCGAGTTCCTTGTGAGGGAAGAGCAGGGGCAGCTCTGATTTCGGCTCTCTGGGAGCAGGGACAGGAGCCAGGGAGCGGCTGGAGCTGGGTCAGGGATTTGGGATGGAGCTCAGGGAAAGGTTCTTCCCCCCGAGGCTGGCGGGCGCTGAATTCCCCCAGGGAATGGGCACATTCCCAACCCTGCCAGAGCTCCAGGAGCCCAGAGCTCCAGGAGCGCTGGGAGCTGGGATCGTTGGGGTGCCTGTGCAGGGGCTGGGGTTGGATCAGCGATCCCGTGGGTCCATGCTGTGACCGTGTGGAGGGAATTAACCCTTCCCAGCCCGAAGCAGCTCACGGATGCCACGTCTGTCCCCAGATGTGGACGAGTGCAGCGTCAATCGGCTGCTGTGTGACAACGGCCTGTGCAGGAACACCCCCGGCAGCTACACCTGCACCTGCCCCAAGGGCTTCGTGTTCCGCACCGAGACCGACACCTGCGAAGGTAACGGGGCGGCTCCAGCACCTGCGAACGCCACGGTCTGAGCTCCTGCCTGGAGCCAGCCCAGCTGGGACATCCCTGCTTCCCTCCCCACCGCACCGCTTTGGGCTGCAGCAGCTCCGCCTTTGGGGTTTGAGGGGTTTTACCTCATTTTTAGGGTTTTTATTTGCATGGTTTTTAGTGATGTTTCACACTGGGTTCAAAGCAGTGGACACCCAACCCCAAAAGATCTGAGCCTGGAAACCAGAACAGTTTCCTCCTGGCCCACAAAATTTGAGCTTGAGGCCTGACCAAAATTGCAAGGTTTGGGGAATTTGATTGAAAGGTTGTGATTTGGAGGGGGAGAAATGGTTTCCGGTGCACAGAGGCCTCAAATATTTGAGGACTGGCACTTTGCACGCACGTGCTTGGTGAAAAAAGCTGATTTTCTGTGAAGAAGGTGAAAAGTGGCCAGGGCTGTGCAGCCTCACATCTGGATCAGACAGGGCCCTGATCCAGATGTGAGCCTGGATTTGGTGCTGGGGCTGCTCCATCTCAGCCAGGAACAGCCCCGGGCAAGGAATTCCATCATTCCCAGGAGCTGCCCCAGCCACCCTCAATCCAAAGCATTTTTTAAAATCTTGTATTTTTAATGTTGTTATTAGAGGTCTATATATAACGTGTTTATATTTATATTTTATATATTTACATGGAATTTTAATTTTAAATTTATAATTTATTAGTTATATAGTCTATTATATGGTATTTTTTCCATTCTATATTACATTATTATATAATATATATTATTGTATAGATGTAATATAATATACAATAGAATACAGAATATAGAATATAGACTATAGAATGTAGAATATAGAATATAGAAAATAGAATGTATAACATACCATATATAATATAGATTTATTATGTACTGTATATTATTATATTATATGGCATTTTTATGTTATATATCACACAATTATATTATATCACAACATATTTCTATATCACATATTTTATATTTTTATCTATTTATATATTACATATTTTAACATATTTTAGATTTTATGATTCTATTTAAAACAACGTAAAAAAACAATTTAAACCCACCATTCTTCACACTCTGTGCTCTCAACTCCTCCAGTTCGTCTCCCCCAAGGCCAAGTCCCCTGTGCCTACCCCCAGTGACCTTTGTCCCTTTGTCCCTTTGTCCCCACAGACATCAACGAGTGCACGTCCAACCCGTGTGTGAACGGGCTGTGCCGGAACAACGCCGGCTCCTTCGCCTGCGAGTGCTCCCCGGGCAGCAAACTGGACCCCAGTGGCACCATCTGTGTGGGTGAGCGGGGCCAGCTCCTGCCAGGGCCGGGTGGCACTGCCAGCGTCACCCCGCACGGTCACCTGGCCTGGCGCGGGGACGGGGATTCCAGAGGGCAGGGATGGATGGGATATCGGGATGGAATCCTTCCCTGGGAGGGTGGGGAGGCGCTGGAATGGATTTCCCAGAGAAGCTGTGGCTGCCCCTGGATCCCTGGAAGTGTCCAAGGCTGGGTTGGAGCAGCCTGGGATCAGGGAAGGTGTCCCCGTGGCAGGGGTGGCACTGGATGGGATTTAAGGCTCTGTGTCCCTGCTGGAACACACCTGGCCCCACATCCTGAAGGATCAGCGACTCCAAGGAGCGGTGGTGGGCAGGGACAGCTCCTCCCGGCTGCCTCCCAGGGCTTCCCCTCCCCGGGAATGCGGGGCACGGAGCAGCCCCTCAGCCCCCGGTGTGTCCCTGCAGACAGCATGAAGGGCACCTGCTGGCTCAACATCCAGGACGGGCGCTGCGAGGTCAACATCAACGGGGCCACGCTGAAATCCGAGTGCTGTGCCACCCTGGGGGCAGCCTGGGGCAGCCCCTGCGAGCGCTGCGAGATCGGTGAGGCTCTGCCGGGCTCTGGAATTCCCGAGGGAATGCTGGAGCTGTGCCAGGGGAGGGTTGGGATGGAGATCAGGAACAGGTTCTTCCCTTGGAGGGTGGTCGGGGACTGACAGTGCTCTCAGGGACAGGGTGGGATTGGTGGGGTGTTGTGAAGGGCCAGGAGTTGGACTGGATGATCCTGTGGGTCCCTCCCAGCTCCGGGTATTCCGGGATTCTGTGGGAGAGCTGGAAAGGTTTCCTTGCTGACATCCCTGTTCCTTGCAGACACCGCCTGTCCCCGGGGGTACGCCCGCATGAAGGGGGTCACCTGTGAAGGTAAAGCGCTGCAGGGATGGAAAACTGCTTTCATTGGGAATGTGATCATGGTTTCCTTGTTGCTGTCCTGCCTCTCCGAGTCTTGGGGGGGATCTCCACTCTCTGGCCCTTCGTCTGTCTGTCTGTGTGTCTGTGCCCAGACCCTGGCTCTGTTTGTGCCCGGTTTTCATGGATAAATTGCCACTTGGAGCCTGGTGGGCAGCTCTGGGCTCCTCCCAGCTCCTCCAGGAGCCCCTCGAGGCCACGCTGGACGTGTCCCCGTGCCGTCCCTCACCTTGCCCCACCTGTGTGCCCACAGACGTGAACGAGTGCGAGGTGTTCCCGGGCGTGTGCCCCAACGGGCGCTGCGTGAACTCGGCCGGCTCCTTCCGCTGCGAGTGCCCCGAGGGGCTGACCCTGGATGGCACTGCCAGGACCTGTGTGGGTAAGGACACCTCCTCCACCCGCATCCTGCCCTCCCACTTGCTCCCTCCCCACCAGGAGTTCTTGGGAACTCAGTCACACCTGAAAGACCCCTCAAACCTCGCAGCTGAACCAGAGTTTCGCGTCCCCAAGTCCAGCCAGTAACACCACTGTCCTTCTTGGGTGGGCTTCAGGAGTGACCGAATAACCTCAGGGGTTTAAGACATGGCCCAGCAGCCCTAAAACAGCTCCTGGGCACCCAGTGCCGGGCTCCTGCCCTTTGTAGGGGCCACCTGCACTTCCAGCACCACGTTTAAGAAAAGGCTGGATGTGGCACTCGGTGCCATGGTCTGGGTGACAAGGAGGTGTTGGGTCATAGGTTGGACTGGATGATCTCAAAGGTCTTTTCCAACCTAAATTCTGTGATTCTGTGAGGGTCCGTTCTCTGGCCCTGCTGCCAGCAGTCCACGCTATGGAATCCCTCCCAAAGAAAGGTTTTCTCATCCACGTGGGCGCTGTTTGGAGCACGCCCCAGCCAAGGCCACCCCGGGGAGCTCAGCCTGTCCCGGCTTTGCCGGGGGCTGAGGCGCGCTGTGTCCCCAGACGTGCGGGTGGAGCAGTGCTACATGCGCTGGGACGAGGACGAGTGCACGGAGCCGCTGCCCGGCAAGTTCCGCATGGACATGTGCTGCTGCTCCGTGGGCTCGGCCTGGGGCTCCGACTGCGAGGAGTGTCCCCGCGTGGGCTCCAGCGAGTACAAGGCCATCTGTCCCCGCGGGCCCGGCTTTGCCAACCGCGGCGACGTGCTCTCGGGACGGCCCTTCTACAAAGGTGAGGGGGAACCGGGGCTGGTGGGGCTGGGCTGGGCTGGGCCCCTCTCGGCTGCGGCCTCGC
This sequence comes from Cnemophilus loriae, assembly GCA_013397755.1. Taxonomy (NCBI): domain Eukaryota; kingdom Metazoa; phylum Chordata; class Aves; order Passeriformes; family Corvidae; genus Cnemophilus; species Cnemophilus loriae. Next base: position 93,876 of record VZTF01003339.1, read on the forward strand.
TGCCTCAGGGGGTTCACGGAGACCCCCCCTCGCTGAATGCCCCTGATCCCCCCTCAGACGTGAACGAGTGCAAGGTGTTCTCGGGGCTGTGCACCCACGGCACCTGCAGGAACACCATCGGCAGCTTCAGGTGCATCTGCGGCAACGGCTTTGCTCTGGATGCTGAGGAGAGGAACTGCACAGGTGAGGGACCCTCTCTGGGCTCTTCCTGCTGCCTTTGGGGGGCTCAGCAGGGTGGGGCTTCCCAGAGGAGTCCTGGCACTTGTTTAGGGACATGGGGAGAAGCCAAGGGCAGCACCATGAGCAGGAGCATCAAGGCCAGGTTGGATGGGGTTTGGAGCAGCCTGGCATAGTGGAAAGTGTCCCTGCCCATGGCAGGGGTGGCACTGGATGGGATTTAAGGTCGCTCCAACCCAAACCATCCTGGAATTCCACGATTCCATAAGGCTCCTCCTGTGGGTGGGGTGAAGGGTCAGCCCTGCCCCAGGGAGCAGCAGAACTGCAGCCTCTCCAAGGATGGGCAGATCCTTTGCCCCTGGTCCCCTGTGCAGCGAGTCTGGGGTGCAGTGCAGGCAGCCCAGCGCTGGCTGTGGCACTGCTGGTGGCCTGTCCTGCCCCGCTCCCTGTCCCCGTCCCCAGACATCGACGAGTGCCGCATCTCCCCCGACCTGTGTGGCCACGGCTCCTGCGTGAACACCCCGGGCAGCTTCGAGTGCGAGTGCTTCGAGGGCTACGAGAGCGGCTTCATGATGATGAAGAACTGCATGGGTGAGTGAGGCTGAGCCCCCGCGGGCACCTCCAGCCCCTCCTGGGACAGGGCAGGGCATGGCCAGGAGCTGCCCAGCTCCCCAAACGCTTCCATGGATCAAGTCCTCCATGAGGAGTTCTGGGACACCCTGTGCCTGCTTCCACCCCACCCAGCTCTCAGTTATGGGGCTCCCTTCACCTGCCCATTTAATCCCCCTTTATCCTCACACAATTCCTTACAGCTCCTCCTGTCTGCCCAAATCTTGTTTTTACTCTGTCAGAGTCCCATCTGTTTTCAATTGAATAATTCTTTTTTGGAGCTTAAAAAATCCCATCAGTGACCTCAGCACCTCAGTTTGTCTCCAACAGCTCAGCCAGACTCTTGCTGTCCTCTAATTCCTGGCATTCCATGTTCCTCTCCTCTGTCCAGCCAGACTCACTTGTCTCACTGACCTGCTCTTAATATTCTGCTTTGGCTTGGACTTTCAAACCGCTTCAAGCCATGATTCAACACCATTTATTTATTTTTCATGTTTTATTCTCTGTGCTCTTTAAAATAAATCACTGCCCCTGGCAGGGGCTTTGTCTGTTCTGTACAATTTGTGGCGTGGGTTTCCACAGCTCCCACTGATCATCCTCCTGCTTCTGCTCCATTTCTGGGACACTGGGAATGTCACAGTCCTCACCCATGACCTGGTGCCTTCTTGCAGTAATCGGATTTCTGATCTTTATAGAAGGATATAAATTTCATTGTTCTTTTCATTGTTCTTTTTTAAATTTAATGCTCCCTGCCACCTGTCCAATTCCACTTTATCCTTTTTTTTCTGGGTGACAGAGAGCTGAGTCATCTCACCCCAGAGGGGGTGGTGACGTTTTGTCACTGCCTGTGGTCAAGGATTAACTTCTTCCCACCCGTGTTTGGCAAAAAACTTGGCTTCAGCCTCCTGAGGGAGAAATTCTTTCCAGCCTGGGGCAGGGGACAACAACAGCAGTGAAAATGCAGCCTGGGATTCACCAGGAATGGGCTCCCCCAGATCCTGGGGGTGTTTCACTGGGACCTGTCACCCCCATTTTCAGGTGTATCCCAGCCCTCTTCACCTGAAAATCTCATCGGTATTTTATCCAAGTCAGGGAAAATATCCCATTCTTAACTTCAAGGCTGGAGTCAGAAAAATAAACATGAGAGGAAAATGAGTTTTTTAAAGATATCCAACCTCAGTCCCTTTCTCTGCTGTCACTGAGGGGCTCCTGGGTTCTGCTGAGGTCAAGGCACGAGCTGTGATTTCCCAACATTCGGACTCCAGCCAGGAGACCACTGGATCCAAGCCCTGCTCTCCCTGCCCTGTAACTCTGTGATATTCCCTGTTCTGGGATCCAAGCCCTGCACTCCCTTAACTCTGTGATATTCCCTGTTCTGGGATCCAAGCCCTGCTCTCCCTGCCCTGTTAACTCTGTGATATTCCCTGTTCTGGGATGTTCCTCCAGCGGACAAGCAGCTGGCAGGGACTAATCCCATTTTCCCGTGCAGACATCAACGAGTGCGAGCGGGACCCGCTGCTGTGCCGGGGCGGGATCTGCATGAACACCGATGGCAGCTTCGAGTGCATCTGCCCCCCTGGGCACGAGCTGACGGCCGAGGGCAACACCTGCATCGGTGAGGGGGCACAGCAGGGGCATCCCACAGGGAGAGCTCCTGCAGGGCTCTGGGTATCTCCTTCTCATCCCGTACGTCCCATCCCTGGAAGTGGCCAAGGGCTTGGAGCAGCCTGGGCCAGGGGAAGGTGTCCCTGCCCGTGTCCCTGCCCACAGATGGTCCTTAAGGTCCCTCCCACCCCAAGCCTTCTGTGCTTCCATGATACGTGGGTGCAGCTCATCCAGGAGGAGGGACCGAGCTCATTCCTAGAGCTGCATTGATGTTCATTTGTTGCATTGATGTTCATTCCACTCCTCCCTTTGACCAGTGGGACAAATCCAGTTTGGAGACCCAGGGTGAGCACCAGATGGTGGCCTGAGCATGGCCTGAGCAGGGCTGGCTGCTCAAAGTGCTCTTGTCCCCTCAGACATCAACGAGTGCTCTCTCAGTGACAACCTCTGTCGCAACGGGCGCTGCGTCAACGTCATCGGCACCTACCAGTGCTCCTGCGACTCGGGCTTCCAGGCCACGCCGGACAGGCAGGGCTGTGTCGGTGAGTGCTCCTCCAAATGGTCCTTCCAGAGCCTTGGGATGAGCCCAGAACCCTCCTGGGCTCGTGTGTGTTGTAGTGTTCAGAGGGTAAAGCAAAGGAGGAACGTCCTGGATGAGTGACAGCCAAATCTGTGCTGCTGGCAAGGGACTGGCACTGGCTATGAGGGCACTGCCAGGGGCTGGGGTGAGGGAATGACAGGTTTTCTTGTGGCTGGGGGAGATTTGTGTCCTCATCTCCCACCCAAACTGCTGCCTGGGCTCTTGTGTGTGCAGGGCCACGAGTTGGGCTGGATGGTCCCTGTGGGTCCCTCCCAACTCGGGCCACTGTGTGGTTGTCCCCAGACATCGACGAGTGCACCATCACCAACGGCGGCTGTGACACCCACTGCTCCAACTCTGAGGGCAGCTACGAGTGCAGCTGCAGCGAGGGCTACGCCCTGATGCCAGACAAGAGGTCCTGTGCAGGTCAGTGGCCACCTTGGCTCTTGCAAGTGCTGCCCCAGGGACCTCTGTGTCCCCCACAGTTGGCTCCAGGATGAGGGGTCTCATTTGTAAGTCCCTTCCAGAGAAGGGATTTTCCTGGATGGATGATTCTGCTTTGCACTGCCACGTCCAGCCCCTCATGATTTGGGATTTCCTCCTGCCCCCTCGTGCTCCCACCGCACCTGTTTGCTGTGTTCACCTTGGCATGGTCTCCTCTGTGCAGATATTGATGAGTGTGAGGATAACCCCGACATCTGTGACGGGGGGCAGTGCACCAACATCCCTGGGGAGTACCGCTGCCTCTGCTTCGACGGCTTCATGGCATCCCTGGACATGAAGACCTGCATTGGTGAGGCCCTGGCTGTGCCCTGGGCGTGTCCCAGCTCCACATCCCGTCCCCAGAGCCACGCCGGAGTCCTCGGGGTGTCCCATGGTTGGTTTTGTCCTGCAGATGTGAACGAGTGCGACCTCAACCCCAACATCTGCCTGCACGGCGAGTGTGAGAACACCAAGGGCTCCTTCATCTGCCACTGCCAGCTGGGCTACTTCGTCAAGAAGGGAACCACGGGCTGCACAGGTGGGAGCTCAGCACACCTGGAGCCAGGGCTGCCAGTGGGAAGCAACGGGAAACTCCTCCCAGAGCTGCCCTGGAGAGAGCCCCATCCCAGGGTGCTTTTTGGGGGTGCTGTGGGATGTGCAGTGTGCCGGGCAGGCACAGAGGGCCAGGAACCCACCTGTTGCCAGGTGATGGCCAAGCCAGGAGCCTGCCCTTCCTTCTGCACATCTGCCGGGGCTGAGCTCCTCAGCTCTGGGCAACCCCGGGCAGCCTCTCCCCAAAAGCTCTGGGAGCTGCGGGAGCTGTTGGTGCCCAAACCCCGGAGCGGGATCACCCCGGGCTCAGCCCTGCTGTGCTGGGAGAGCTGAGCTGTGCCAGCCCTGCTGTCCTTCCTCTGCAGACATCGACGAGTGTGAGATTGGGGCCCACAACTGTGACATGCACGCATCCTGCATCAACGTCCCCGGCAGCTTCAAGTGCAAGTGTCGCTCGGGCTGGCTCGGGGACGGCCTCAAGTGCAACGGTGAGTCCTCCTCCAGTGAAGGTGATCCCTCTCCAGGTGCTCTGCAGCACCTAGGAAGGCTGGGCTGAGCTTCCACTGGAGCACCAGGAGATGGGGGGGCTCAGCCTGGAGAAAAGGAGGCTTAGGGGGGATCTTGTGCCTCTGCACGACTCCCTGACAGGAGGGGGCAGCCTGGGGGGTCGGGCTCTGCTCCCAGGGAACAACAGGATAAGAGGGAATGGCCTCAGGCTGGGCCAGGGGAGGCTCGGGTTGGATATTGGGAAAATTCCTTCATGGGAAGGGTTGTCCAGCCCTGGCCCACTCACCATCCCTGGAGGGATTTAAAAGCCATGTAGATGTGGCACTTGGGGACATGGTCAGTGGCTTAGCAGTGTCCTGGTCATGGCCGTAGAGGCTCCCAGGGATGTGCTGGAGCCCCCAAGTGCCTGGATGGTCTCCTGGGCCATTTGTGTGCCCCTGTAGCTGCCCAGGCTCAGGGCAAAGGCAAGAAAAGGTGTCCACAGCCAGGCTGGACAGGGCTTGGAGCAACCTGGGCTAGTGGAAGGCGTCCCTGACAGTGGAACTGGATGATCCTTAAGCTCCTTCTCACACAAACCACTCTGTGGTTCCGTGGTGAGCGGGTCCAGCTCACCCAGGAGCCCAAGGTCGTTCCAGATTAGCCAGGCCAGGCACTGACAGGGTGTTGTCCGTGCCCAGACCTGGACGAGTGCGCGACCGAGGAGCACAAGTGCAACCTGAACGCCAACTGTGTGAACACGCCCGGCTCCTACCGCTGCGCCTGCCGCGACGGCTTCAACGGCGACGGCTTCTCCTGCTCCGGTGAGCCGGGGGCTGGCAGCAGGGGTGGGACCGGGACAGGGACCAGCCCCTCTGAGCCACCAGCCTGGCTTGGTGCTGCCTGGGGCTGGGGTTCCCCAAAGCACGCGTGCCCCAAAGCACAGGGCAGCCTGGTCTGTGCCACAGTCACCTCCGGCAGCATTCCACCACATCCTCATAGGGATCCACCACCTCCAGCAGGGATCCAGCACCTCCCCAGTGTAGGGATCCACCACATCCTCAAAGGGATCCAGCAGCTCCTCAGCACCTCCTCAGTGTAGGGATCCACCACCTCCAGCAGGGATCCAGCAGCTCCTCAGCACCTCCTCGCAGGTGTTTGAGGAGGATCAAGGCCACGACGGGGACTGCAGCCTCCCAGCTGGGAGGGCACAGGCTCCTGGGGATGCCCTGGGCTGGCTGAGGGCAGCCCCCAGCCCTGTGTGGACACCGTGTCCCTCCCTGCAGATGTGGACGAGTGCGCGGACAACGTGAACCTGTGTGAGAACGGGCAGTGCCTCAACGCCCCCGGCGGGTACCGCTGCGAGTGTGAGATGGGCTTCAACCCCACCGAGGACAGCAAGGCCTGCCAGGGTGAGTGCCCCGGGCTCTGACTCCCTGCTGGCCTTCTCTGTCCTCTTCTGTCACCTCCTGATGCGGCACTGAGCCAGAGCACCTGCTGGTGCCAGGCTCCTGAGGTGCCACCTCTGCCACTGGCAGCAGTTGGTCCCCAGCCTTCAGAGAGGTTGGGCTGAGCCTGGATTCCTGCAAAATGGAAAGCCAAGAGAACAGGGGTGAGGGGAGAGAGTGGGAGAGGTTGGAGTGGTCCAGCTCCCCCAGGAGATTGTCTCAAATGGTACCAGGACCACCCTGGGGTGGGTTGGTCACAGCTGGGCAGGAGGTGGGAGCAGGAGAAGCCTGTCCTGGCCCTCCCCCTGCCACAGCCTGTCCCCAGCTGTCCCTGTTTTGCAGACATTGATGAATGCACCTTCCAGAACATCTGTGTCTTTGGCACCTGCCAGAACCTGCCCGGGATGTTCCGCTGTGCCTGCGACGACGGATATGAGCTGGACAGGAGTGGGGGCAACTGCACAGGTCAGGGCTCCTGGGTCCCTGCTCTGGGGTCTGCTGGGCTGAGCTGGCCCCATCCGTCATCCCTGTGATGTCTTTGCTGCTGGGGGTGGCCAGGAGGGACAGCTGGGTGCGGCTCTGCTCCTTCCCTCTGCCTCCGGGCAGGGTGGTGGCAGTGGCACAGGGCAAGGTGTGTTCTGGAGGGGCTTTGCCTCACATGAGGGACACCGTGGGGTGGGGATGGGCACAGAGCTCAGGCTGGGCTGGGCTCTCCTGGCAGTGCTCACCTTGACCTTCAGTGTCCACCTGTCCATCCTTTCAGACATCAACGAGTGTGCAGACCCCGTGAACTGCATCAACGGGCTTTGTGTCAACACCCCTGGCAGCTACCTGTGCAACTGCCCCCAGGACTTCGAGCTGAACCCCACCGGGGTGGGCTGTGTGGGTGAGTGGGACCTGCCCCCCGGCACCCTGGGGGTCCTTCTTGGTGGTCCCTTGTAGCTGGAACTGGACACCACGAGGGTGGCTGTCCCTGCCTGGCTGTCCCCCATGGGTGTAACCCTGCAGGAGCAGCAGAACCCACGTCCTGTTGAGTGTGCCCCACCTCGTGGCACCATCACCACTGTGGGTGCTCCTCTTGTTGAAGCAATATTATTCCAGGGCAGCTCTGGAGCTTTTATTCCCTTCAAGTGTACAAGGCCAGGTCAGATGGGGCTTGGAGCAGCCGGGGACAGTGGAAGGTGTCCCTGCCCATGGCCAGGACGATCCTTCAGGTCCCTTCAATCCAAACCATTTGGGATTCCATGATCCCGCACAGCTCCCAGCACAGAGCCCCAGGAACCCTCAATTTTTCCTTATCTCTGGAAGATTTCCCATTCCTTTGCAGCCCATGGCAGAGAGTAGAACGGGATCATCTTTAAGGCCCCTTCCAACCCAAACCATTCCACAATTCCATGATTCCGTTCCTCCTGCACCCTCAAGCTTTCCAGGAGAGGCTTTGCTCACGCAGCCCTGTCTCTGTGCAGATACCCGGGTTGGGAATTGCTTCCTGGACACCCAGGACCGAGGAGATGGGGGCATCTCCTGCAGCGCCGAGATCGGAGTGGGGGTCACTCGGGCCTCCTGCTGCTGCTCCCTGGGCCGTGCCTGGGGCAACCCCTGCGAGCTGTGTCCTCCAGCCAACACCAGTGAGTGGGGAAAGGCTTGGGATGGACACGGGGTGGGAAGGAGGGAAGAGAGGCAGGGACACTTCCCGATGGATTCTCAACTCAGACTGGAGGTGCCGAGTTCCGGATTTGCTGCTCCATCCAGGGCAGGGCAGAGCTGAAGTGGGGTGGGGGAGACCAGGCTGCCGTGTCTGGGGGATCCGGGTTGGGATCCTTCATTCCCAGAGCAGTGGGCTGGGGGAGGGAATGTGGGATCCGCCCCTTCCAGGGCGGGCAGGCTGTGGGATGGCTCAGTTGGCTTGGCAGGCAATGGGGATCGCGCTGCTCCATCTGAGCCCCGGCCACATCCTCGTGGCCTGTTCCTGCTGGGATCCTCCTGGCGCTCCCCACCCCTCCTGGTTCGTGGGAGCCCCCTCAGCCCCCCTGACTGCCTTTCTCCACAGCCGAGTACAAGACCTTGTGCCCTGGGGGAGAAGGGTTCCGGCCCAACCCCATCACTGTCATCCTGGAGGGTGAGTTATCCCTGTTCCCGTGGCCCTGCCCGAGGGATGGGGTGCTGGGGGACCCCAGCCCTGTGGGGACACTCTGTGCCATGGCACTGGGCTGGAGGGTGCCCGCTGACCACCAAGTGATGGACACCAAGTGTGGCTCTCCTTGGCCGTGCTCCAGCCGTGGTCCAGAGCAGGGCTGGGCGTGGTGGGCTGAACTCTCTGGAGCTGCGGGGGTGGCACAGGCAGTGAAAATGTCCTGCTGCTGTCCCTCCTCAGACATAGACGAGTGCCAGGAGCTGCCAGGGCTGTGCCAGGGCGGGAACTGTGTCAACACCTTCGGCAGCTTCCAGTGCGAGTGTCCCCTGGGCTACTACCTCAACGAGGACACCCGGATCTGCGAAGGTAGCGGCGCCAGGGGCTGGGGACACGGGGTGGCACCTGCTCCAGGGGCTGGGGACACAGGGTGGATGGCACACACGTGTGCCAGAGCTGTGTGTGCCTCCCAGCTGCCCCAGGAATGGTTCTTTCCCTTCCAGATTTCCTCATCGCAAACCTGTCCCTGTGCCAAACCCACCCATCCCTCGTGCCAAGCCTACCCCCACCCCACCCCATGCCCTTCTCCACCCCTGCCCAGTGCTTTGACCCCTTTATCCCACAGATATCGACGAGTGCTCTGCCCACATCGGCATCTGTGGCCCTGGCACCTGCTACAACACCCTGGGCAACTACACCTGCGTGTGCCCCCCTGAGTACATGCAGGTCAACGGGGGAAACAACTGCATGGGTACGGCTCCAGACCCCTGGCAGGGCTCTGGATTCATGGGGAGGGCTCCAGATCCGTGGGGAATGGTCCAGATCCGTGGGGAGGGGTCTGGCACTGCCCTGTGCCTGACCCTGGGGCTGTGCTGAGGGGATGGAGCAGAAGTGCTGGGAGCAGGGCCTGGGACTCAAAGCTGGATGTGGCACTCAGTGCTCTGGTGTGGGTGACAGATCAGGCATGGGTTGGGCTCGATCTTGGAGGTCTTTCCTCCCATTCCTGGGGCTGGCAGTGCCCATTCCTGGGGCTGGCAGTACCCATTCCCAGGGCTGGCAGTGCCCATTCCCAGGGCTGTCCCGAGCCTGGCACTGCCGTTGCAGACATGAGGAAGAGCGTTTGCTACCGCAACTACAACGACACATGCGAGAACGAGCTGTCCTTCAACATGACCAAGAAGATGTGCTGCTGCTCCTACAACATCGGCAAGGCCTGGAACAAACCCTGCGAGCCCTGTCCCACCCCTGCCAGCCGTAAGTGCCCTCACGGGGTCCCTGTCCCACCCCTGCCAGCTGTAAGTGCCCTCACGGGGTCCCTGTCTCCTCGCTTTTCCCATTTTCCCATGAAATTTGGGGCGTGGACACCAACCAAATAAATGGGGAGAAGGGAGAGCGCTCTGGAGGTGACTCCAAGCACAGCGGGGAGCCCCTGCTGCCTGTCAGACCCCAGTTCCAGCACAGTTGTCCCTCACTGGGCACAGCCATGACCTCGGTGTTCCCTTTCCAGCCGAGTACCAGATCCTGTGTGGGAACCAAGCCCCCGGGTTTATCATCGACATCCACACAGGGAAGCCCATTGGTGAGTAGATCCTGCATCCCCATGGGGCCAGGGCTGCTCCCGACCCTCTGCTTCCTCCCCAGGCTGCTTGTGAGCTTCTTCCCTTCCCCTCCCGTAGGGAACTGAGGGTTAGGAACAAGGAAAAGAGGCTTGGCAGTGCCAAGAACTGAAGAGGTGGGAGATGGGTTGATCTCCTCCCAGGAAGGAAGTGCAACAGAGGGAATTGGTTTTGGGTTGTGTTGGGACCCCAGAGCCATCCCAATATTCCAGTGACCCCCTGGGCTCCCCATTTCCAGCCTGGTCCCAGAGCTGAGCAGGTGTCCCTGTCACTGCAGGGACAGTCACAGCAAGCAGAGGGGATGTCCTGGGCAGAGCCTTCCCAAACTGTGTCAGTGATCCTTTGGCTTCTGAAACTTGTGTGGCTCTGCTGTATTCCCGAAATTCAGTGGAGCAGCCCTAGGCTGGCATGGCCTGCAGGGTTCACTCTCCATCACCCAAGAGTTGCTTTCTTGGCGGCACTTCCCCACTGATCCTCAGTCGGGAATGGGCAGCGCTCTCCCAGCATCTCCCAGCATTCCCGGGATGCCGAGGGGATGCCGATGTTGGATTGTGAGATGCTGATGTTGAGGAGCATTCCTGGGATGCCGGGCTGGGATGCTGATGTTGAGGAGCATTCCCGGGATGCCGGGCTGGGATGCCGATGTTGAGGAGCATTCCCGGGATGCCGGGCTGGGATGCTGATGTTGGATTTCGTGCAGATATCGATGAGTGCAGCGAGATCCCAGCCATCTGCACCAACGGCGTCTGCATCAACCAGATCGGGAGCTTCCGCTGCGAGTGCCCCATCGGCTTCAGCTACAACAACATCCTGCTCATCTGCGAAGGTACCGCATCCCGGCGGGAATTCCGGCACCTCCCGCCCCGGGACGCTGCTGGGGCTGCCAGCAGCTCCCCGGGGGGATGCTTGGGATGTCCTGCACAGCACCGGGAGCTGGGCTCTACGATCCCAGTGGTCCTTCCCAAGCTGGGCTGTTCCCGCTGGGTGCGGCGATCCCGGCGCTGCCTCAGCCGTCCCCGGGACAGCCCCCGCTGGATTTATCCCGGCGTTCCCGGTGCCATCCCGGTGTCCCTGTGGCCTCTGTCCCCGCAGACATCGACGAGTGCAGCAGCGGGGAGACGCTGTGCCAGCGGCACGCCGAGTGCGTCAACATCCCCGGCAGCTTCCGCTGCGAGTGCGCCACCGGATACCGCCTGTCCCCGGGGGGGGCCTGCGTGGGTAAGGGGACACCTGGGGGACACCTGAGGGACACCTGGACACACCTGAGCACACACCTGGGACACACCTGATCATACCTGGGACACACGTGGGACACACATGGTCAACCATGCGACACNACAGCCCCCGCTGGATTTATCCCGGCGTTCCCGGTGCCATCCCGGTGTCCCTGTGGCCTCTGTCCCCGCAGACATCGACGAGTGCAGCAGCGGGGAGACGCTGTGCCAGCGGCACGCCGAGTGCGTCAACATCCCCGGCAGCTTCCGCTGCGAGTGCGCCACCGGATACCGCCTGTCCCCGGGGGGGGCCTGCGTGGGTAAGGGGACACCTGGGGGACACCTGAGGGACACCTGGACACACCTGAGCACACACCTGGGACACACCTGATCATACCTGGGACACACGTGGGACACACATGGTCACACCTGGGACACACCTGGGACACACCTGGGACACAGCTGGTCACACCTGAGCACACACCTGGGACACACCTGGTCATACCCGGGACACACCTAAGCACACACGTGCTCACACCCCCTTTTTTTGGGATGACAGCACATAAATCTTCTTGTCTATGAAGTCACCTCTCCAAAACTGTGGGCGGGGCTCTGCTCTCCCCACCTGTCCCCTCCCTGCACTTCACCTGGACCCCTTGGCTCCGTTTCAGGTCGCAACGAGTGCCAGGAGATCCCCAACGTGTGCAGCCACGGCGACTGCGTGGACACCGAGGGCAGCTACGTCTGCATCTGCCACAACGGCTTCAAGGCCACCGGGGAGCAGACCATGTGCATGGGTCAGTGTCACCTCCCCGGGTCAGTGTCACCTCCCCGGGTCAGTGTCACCTCCCTGGGTCAGTGTCACCCCCTTGGGTCAGTGCCGCCCATGCCAGGTCAGTGCCACCCATGCCGGGTCGGTGTCACTCATCCTGGGCCAGTGCTGCCCCCCTGGTCAGTGTCACCCCAGGGGGACACAAGTCCCTGACACTCCAGGGTGGTGCTAAGGACAGCCAAGTGTCCTCCCAGGCTGTCCCTGCGCCCTGCAGCCACCTGGACTCTCAGGTGTGACCCTGTCCCCGCAGACATCGACGAGTGTGACCGGCAGCCCTGCGGCAACGGGACCTGCAAGAACACCGTGGGCTCCTACAACTGCCTCTGCTTCCCGGGCTTCGAGCTCACCCACAACAACGACTGCATGGGTGAGTTCCCCGCGCCCTGGCGCCATGGACCACCCAGTGGCTGTCACTGGGATCAGCCCTGGTGGCTGCGTGTGCCACAGGTGACGCCTGACACTCTCACTCTGTCTCTCCTCCCGCTTCCCGCTGCTCTCGGTGCCGCAGACGTTGACGAGTGCTCGTCCCTGGTGGGGCAGGTGTGCAGGAACGGGCAGTGCATCAACAGCGTCGGCTCCTTCCAGTGCCTGTGCCAGGAGGGCTACGACCGCACCCCCGACGGCAAGAACTGCGTGGGTGAGTGTCCACTTCAGTGTCCACTTCAGTGTCCACATAGTCCCCAAGCTGCTCCCAGCTGTGGAATCCTCCAGAAGCACTCACAAGTCCCTTAGAACCAAACCTCGGTCATTGAAATGCCCCTGGAGAGCCGGACTGGCCCCTCCCTGCCTCCACCTCCCTTCTGGCCACTGCTCTCCATGTGCTGGGACCTGCAAGCAGTGGGAGAAGTGTCCTGTCCATGCCCTAAAGCCGTACCAGGGATGCCCTGGCAACCATCCTGGAAATGTGTCCCCTGTTCCCTGTCACCTTTGGGGCAAGGCAGGGCCTGGTGCAACCCCCGGTGCTTGGAGCAGAGCCCAGACCCCACCCCTGGATGCTTTCTCCCTCTCCAGACATCAACGAGTGCGTGAGCCTGCCCGGGACCTGCTCCCCGGGCACCTGCCAGAACCTGGAGGGCTCCTTCCGCTGCATCTGCCCCCCTGGCTACGAGGTGCAGAACGACAACTGCATCGGTAAGGTCGGCTCTGTGCCCCCTGCTCCCAGCACGGCACCTGGACACCCTCACCTGTCCTTCCCGAGGGGGCTGGGGCACCCCGGGGGCATCACCACCCCCAAATCCCTGCTGGGAGCCAGGCGAGACCAGCTCTGGTGGCACAGGAGGCTCAGGGGTGTTGCTGTGCCCGTTTTCCCTGCGGGAGGGTTGAGGGGTGAGGCAGGGGTGGTGTCGGCCCCCAAACACCCCCCTCACCTGTCCTAATGACCTCTGGCTGTGTCCCTGCTGCTCCCAGACATCAACGAGTGCGAAGAGGAGCCCAACATCTGCCTCTTCGGGACGTGCACCAACACCCCCGGCAGCTTCCAGTGCGTGTGTCCCCCCGGATTTGTGCTGTCCGACAACGGCCGCCGCTGCTTCGGTCAGTGCAGCCGACCCTGGGCGGGAGGGAGCAGAATTCCCGGGAATCTCCCTGACCTTGGCACGTCCCTGTCCTCCCCCAGACACCCGCCAGAGCTTCTGCTTCACTCGCTTCGACAACGGGAAGTGCTCCGTGCCCAAGGCCTTCAACACCACCAAGGCTCGGTGCTGCTGCAGCAAAATGCCGGGAGAGGGGTGGGGAGACCCCTGCGAGCTGTGCCCGCAGGAGGGGAACGGTAGGAACGGGGACAGGGATGGGGGAGTCCCCCTGGGGAGGGGTGGGTGTGTCCCCATGGGAGAGGGGTGGGTGTGTCCCATGGGAGGGATGGGTGTGTCCCATGGGAGAGGTGGGTGTGTCCCATGGGAGGGATGGGTGTGTCCCATGGGAGAGGTGGGTGTGTCCCATGGGAGGGATGGGTGTGTCCCATGGGAGAGGTGGGTGTGTCCCATGGGAGGGATGGGTGTGTCCCATGGGAGAGGTGGGTGTGTCCCATGGGAGGGATGGGTGTGTCCCATGGGAGAGGTGGGTGTGTCCCATGGGAGGGATGGGTGTGTCCCATGGGAGAGGTGGGTGTGTCCCATGGGAGGGATGGGTGTGTCCCATGGGAGAGGTGGGTGTGTCCCATGGGAGGGATGGGTGTGTCCCATGGGAGAGGTGGGTGTGTCCCATGGGAGGGATGGGTGTGTCCCATGGGAGAGGTGGGTGTGTCCCATGGGAGGGATGGGTGTGTCCCATGGGAGAGGTGGGTGTGTCCCATGGGAGGGATGGGTGTGTCCCATGGGAGAGGTGGGTGTGTCCCATGGGAGGGATGGGTGTGTCCCATGGGAGAGGTGGGTGTGTCCCATGGGAGGGATGGGTGTGTCCCATGGGAGAGGTGGGTGTGTCCCATGGGAGGGATGGGTGTGTCCCGTGGGAGAGGTGGGTGTGTCCCATGGGAGAGGTGGGTGTGTCCCATGGGAGGGATGGGTGTGTCCCCATGGGACTTCCAGAAGCCTCCAAAGCCCATTTCAGCTGCTGGCAGCAGAATCCCTTCAGCACATCCCACTTCTCTGCTCTCTTCCAGTTGCCTTCCAGGAGCTGTGTCCGTACGGCCACGGGGCCATCCCGGGCCCGGGTGACACCCGGGAAGGTGAGACAGGGTGGAGGGATGAGGAGAATTTTGGGTTGGGGGTTGTTGCCTGGAATCAACCAGACCTGGGCTGCTGGAGAGCAGGGTGGGATTCCGGGGGGGACATGGGACTGGACACCCCCAAACCCCGACTGCTCACCAGGGATTCACCCCTCAGCCCTGGAGAGGGCACACCTGAAACTCCACGGATCTCCTGAGCATCCCCTCTCAGTCCCGAGGGGACAGGGCTGTTTGTGGCCGTGTGAAGCTTCATTTTCCATTTCCAGACGTGAACGAGTGCTCGGAGAACCTGGGCGTGTGCATCAACGGCGCCTGCATCAACACCGACGGCTCCTTCCGCTGCGAGTGCCCCTTCGGCTACAACCTGGACTACACCGGGGTCAACTGCGTGGGTGAGGCTCTGGGGGGCTCTCTGGAGGGTCTGCCTGGGTGCCCTGCTCCCTCCTGCCCCATTCTCCCTCATTCCAAAGGCGATGGATCAGTGTGGGCGTGTGCCAGGAGGGAATCGCTGCTCCCTCACTCCTTCCCTTCCCTCCCGGCTCTGCTGGGACACTTCGAGTGCTCTCCCTGCAAGAGCCCAGCCCAGTCCTTCCCCATCCTCCTCCTCCTCACGCTGCTGTGTTCCCCAGACACGGATGAGTGCTCCATTGGCAATCCCTGTGGGAATGGCACCTGCACCAACGTGGTGGGAGGCTTCGAGTGCGCCTGCGACGAGGGCTTTGAGCCGGGGCCCATGATGACCTGCGAAGGTAACGACCTGGGGGACGATCCCTTCATTCCCATCCACACTGGGCTGTGTGGGACCCCCTGGTCCCTGCCTGGGCCAGCCCCTTCATTCCCATCCACACTGGGCTGTGTGGGACCCCCTGGTCCCTGCCTGGGCCAGCCCCTTCATTCCCATCCACACTGGGCTGTGTGGGACCCCCCAGTCCCTTCCTGGCCCAGCCGCTTCATTCCCATCACTCTGGGCTGTGTGGGACCCCCTGATCCCTCCCTGGGCCAGCTCCCCATGGTGTGGAAAAGCTGGATGAGGCTCCTCTCCACACTGGGCTCCTTCAGCTCCATCTGGAGCCCAGGAGGAGGCCTGGAGATCTGGATGAACACGGGAGCTGCCTCCCCGAGGAGCAGCAGCCCATTCCCATCAAAGCTGCTGGGACACCAGGGGTCTGTCCCTCTGCAAGGGAAGGAGGCCTTGGTGGAACAAAGCTGTCGTGGGATGGATGCCCGGGGAGGGTGGATGTGCCCTGGGGAAGTCCTGCCCCTGCCGAGGGCACCCAGGTCAGTTCTGTCCTCCCCTCCCTGCAGACATCAACGAGTGCTCCCTGAACCCCCTGCTCTGCGCCTTCCGCTGCATCAACACATTTGGCTCCTACGAGTGCACCTGCCCCTCTGGGTACGCCCTGCGGGAGGACAGGAGGATGTGCAGAGGTAAAACCCCTTCTGCAGCCAGCGGGGGATGGCCCAGACTGTCCCCAGCCCCTGCACTTGGCCAGGTGTGTACAGGGAAGGTGGGAATTCTGAGCTGGCATCTCTGGGCTTTTGTCACCATCACCCACCTCGGTGTCCTGCTGGTAGGGAGGAATTCTTCCCTCACAGGGTGGGGAGGTTGCCCAGAGAAGCTGTGGCTGCCCCATCCCTGGAAGTGTCCAAGGCCAGGTTGGACAGGGCTTGGAGCAACCTGGGACAGTGGGAAGTGTCCCTGCCCATGGCAGGGGTGGCACTGGATGAGTTTCAAAGTCCCTTCCAGCCCATCTCATTCCATGATATTTTTAAACCTGTGTGCCAGCCAGCCTGGCCTGAGGCTGCAGGGGTGGATGGAGCAGTGCAGGGCTGGCAGGGCTGGCAAGGCTGGCAGGGGGCTCTGACAGGGTCTGTGGCAGGGCTGGCAGGGCTGGCAGGGGGCTCTGACAGGTTCTGTGGCAGGGCTGGCAGGGGCTCTGATGGGTCTCGTTGCAGATCTGGACGAGTGCGCGGAGGGGCTGCACGACTGCGAGTCCCGGGGGATGCTCTGCAAGAACCTCATCGGCACCTTCATGTGCATCTGCCCTCCTGGGATGCAGCGCAGGCCCGATGGCGAGGGGTGCACAGGTACCCAGGCAGGCTGGGGGCATTCCCGGGGCACGGACAGTGTCCTCTCCATGGCATTGTCTGCAGAGCTTTGGTTTACATCCCTCTTTGTTTTACATCCTTCTTATTTTACATCCTCCATTATTTTACATCCTTGTGCTCCTCTCTGGGCTTTCCCACGTGTCACAACTTCCTGAGTGTCCCAGCAGGACAAACAAAACCTCTGTCCATCCCTGGAGCTGTGGGTCACCCCCAGGGTGACACAGCCCTGTGTCACCTGTCCTTCCCTTGGGGTTTTTCTGAGTCTGTGCCAAGCTGCTTTTGGAATGGGCAGGAATAAACAACCCAGAGCTGCACAGGACAGAGCCAGCTCCAATCCAATCCAATCCCATCCAATCCAATCCAATCCAATCCAATCCAATCCAATCCAATCCAATCCAGTCCAATCCCAGCAGCAGCCGGAGCAGGGGCAAGCCAGGGAAGCTGAATTCCGGCCACCTTGCGCTGGGAGAGGTCCGGGGTGGGTGGATGTTTTCCCTGGGGCAGGCAGAGGTTTCTCCCAGCTACATCAAGACATGGAAGTGATCCTCAGGGGCTCTGTGAGGGCGTTCCAAAGGAAGTGGGAGGCTGGGCAGGTTTGTCCCCGGCCTCTCAGGGCCGTGTGTGGTGCCTCCCCTGGCAGATGAGAACGAGTGCCGGACCAAGCCCGGGATCTGCCCCAACGGGCGCTGCGTGAACACGGCCGGGAGTTATCGCTGCGACTGCAACGAAGGCTTCGAAGTCAGTCCCTCGGGCACGGAGTGCATCGGTAATGCCCCCCCTCGGCAGCACAGGGAGCTGTCCGGGTGTTCAGGAGGGCTCCGAGAGTGGGAGAGGGATTAGGGACAAGGGATGGAGGGACAGGACACAGGCAATGGCTTCCTGCTGACAGATGGGATACTGGGAAGGAATTCCTGGCTGGGAGGGTGGGGAGGCCCTGGCACAGGGTGCCCAGAGCAGCTGTGGCTGCCCCTGGATCCCTGAAAGTGTCCAAGTCCAGGCTGGAGCAGCCTGGGACAGTGGAAGGTGTCCCTGCCCATGGCAGAGGTGGGATGGGATGAGCTTTAAGGTCCCTCCCAACCCAAACCATTCTGGGATTCTTTGCTTCTGAGCAGGAAAGTTGTTGGAGCATCAGCTTTATCCAAACCCCCCCACCCTCCATGCCAGCCCTGGCACCTCCTGCTCCGTTACCCCTGGTGCTGGCACTGCCTCAGATCCTGCTTTTGTGTCCCCTTTTCCCGTGCCCAGACACCCGCCAGGGCTTCTGCTTCACGGAGGTGCTGCAGACCATGTGCCAGATGTCCTCCACCAACCGCAACCTGGTCACCAAGTCCGAGTGCTGCTGCAACAGCGGGCGCAGCTGGGGCCCCCAGTGCGAGCTCTGCCCCCTGCCTGGCACTGCCCACTACAAGAAGATGTGTCCCCATGGCCCTGGGTACTCCACGGATGGCAGGGGTGAGTGGGGCCAGCCCTGCAGGGCAGGGGTGGGCACAGGGACAATCCCCCTGGGACAGGCCTGGAGCAGACAAGGAGTCTCTGCAATGTTCCCTTAAAATGTGAGCTCTGGCTCTCTGGGAGAATCCAGCTTGCCCTGGTGTTGTGGGATGAAGGGGAGCTTCAGAGCAGCCCTGCCTTAGCCTTGGATTTTTGGCTTAATTTTAAGGAATCCCTCTGGCCTGCAGGGTCTAAGGATGGCGGATCAGGTCCGTTTATAAAATGAGTTATTTATTAACAAGGGAGATAACAGATAAAAGATGTTAATCAGAGTTACTCCACAGTGCTACTGGTAGATTACAGCAGAACATAAACAGTGCAGATATCGAGGTGTTAAAGCTGGCAAAAGAAATAGGATTGATCAAGAGCCAGATGTGACTTAGCATGGAAATAGTGATAATTTAACAGAGTCTTTCCCTCAGCCTCCATCCCTGCTCCGAGGAGGAACCCACACATTTCCAGGGAATGTGCAGAAGATTTCTGCTTTGTGAAAGTTCAGCCAGAAATTCAGTTTATCTTCCCAGCTCCCACTTTAACAGGGGGATGTTTACTGGCACTAGGGAGCTGCTGGACCGTGCTGCCAAAATAACTCTGAGCCACTTGCCCTGTTTGAGTTGTGGTAGCAAACACCAGATAAACTCTTGGGTGGGGGGCTGAGCTGGCCTGGCACCCGGGGACAGAGCAGCTGTGGCACTCACAGCTCCTCCCCTCCCTCCACAGACATCGACGAGTGCAAGGTGCTGCCCAACCTGTGCAGGAACGGGCAGTGCATCAACAGCATCGGCTCCTTCCGCTGCCACTGCCGCCTCGGCTACACCCCGGACATCACGGGCACCGCCTGCCAGGGTGAGCCGGGCATGAGCCGGGCATGAGCCGGGCACCCTGCACGGCCCCGGCATCCTCAGGATCCCCTCCCTGCTTTTTAGCCCCGCCCGGGACCCACCCTCCCCTCGGGGAGCCGCCCTCTCCCCCGAGAGCTGCGGGTCCGTGCGGGGCTCTGGATACTTCCGTGGTCCTCCGCACCTCAGAGTCAGCACTTTGTGTTGTTTAACTCCTTAAAAACGAGTTCCTTGACTTCCCTGGCCCCAGGAGACACAGGGACTGGCAAGGGCTGGGATCCAGAGGTGAAATGTGGGAGCAGGCAAACCCCCTCAGGCAGCACAGCTGGTTCCACCCAGCCTGAGCGCCACGCTCGGGAATCCAGATGTTGGCATAAAAGGCACCTCTGGAATCACAGCTCCCTGCAGGACTTGGCCCAGATTTGTTGTGCTGGCTCAAACTGAGCTGCTCCCCCAAAGCCCTTGGCTCTGCTCACCTGGAGAGTGCAAACGGGGTGTTTATCCAGGAGTGCCAGAATCCACGGGGATATCTCACCCCTGAGCCACAAAACCTGGGATCACCTTGTGTTCAGGAGCCCCTGGGTGGGCTGGGCCGTCCAAGGGGTGGAGGGGACCCTGCCCAGCAGCACAACCTGACGTGTTTTGTGTCTGGAGAGCAGATCTGGACGAGTGCAACCAGTCCCCGAAGCCCTGCAACTTCATCTGCAAGAACACCGAGGGCAGCTACCAGTGCTCGTGCCCCCGGGGGTACATCCTGCAGGAGGATGGCAAGATCTGCAAGGGTACGGAGCCCGGAGAAGGAGCAGGGAGCTGCCTCGCCCTGGCAGCTGGGGGAGAGGGGACGGGGCAGCCAGACATGGAAAAATGTCAGCAGATGGATGTGGGGAAAGGTGCCACGCTGGGCTGGTGCATGAGGGTTTCGTCCTTCCACGCTTCAGATATATCTCATCAGGGAAAAAAATACTCCTGGAGACTGCACAGCACATCCAGAGCTCCAGGGAGCTTAGACCTGGATGTCCCCTGCACGTGGGCTGTGCCTGGCATTGTCACCAGCCAGGCTGGGGCTGTGCCCACCTCCCCTGGATGTCCCCTGCACGAGGGCTGTGCCTGGCATTGTCACCAGCCAGGCTGGGGCTGTGCCCACCTCCCCTGGATGTCCCCTGCACGAGGGCTGTGCCTGGCATTGTCACCAGCCAGGCTGGGGCTGTGCCCACCTCCCCCAGTGCTGAGGCACCGCAGTGTGAGGAGCCTGGCCTAAGGGCCTGGGAGAGCCTGGGATTTGTGAATTGCAGGAGAGGCAGGGAAACATCCCTGCACCTTCCAGAGGTGTCTGTGTGACCCTGAGGGGGGGAGAGGTTGGTTCTTCTCCTGTGAGAACGCTGGGGTGTTGTTCCTGGGGTGGTTCTGTGCATCCGCAGGGACACTGAAGTGTCACAGCCTCAGCAGGATAAACTGAGACCCTTGTCCTTGTCCCTTCAGACCTGGACGAGTGTTCCACCAAGCAGCACAACTGCCAGTTCCTCTGTGTCAACATCATCGGGGGCTTCAACTGCAAGTGCCCCCCTGGCTTCACCCAGCACCACTCGTCCTGCATCGGTGAGTGCAGAACTCCTGCCCTGCGCGTTCCCACGGAGCAGCCCCAGCTCAGCAAAGGCTTTCCAGCCCCCAGGCTCCGGCTCTGAAGCCCTGCCCCTCTCCTGTCACCCTGGCAGTGTCTGCATTGTCCCTCTGCTGCTCTGCCTGGGCTGAGCCCCACCACCTGAGGTGGCCACAGGGCCCGGGATGGACTTTTAGGTGGCCAGGGATGGACCTTCAGGTGGCCACAAACCCGTGCTGGTGTTTTGCAGACAACAACGAGTGCACAGCTCAGCCCTCCCTGTGCGGAGCCAAGGGGCAGTGCCTGAACACCCCGGGCAGCTACAACTGCGAGTGCCAGAAGGGATTTTCCCTGGACAGCTCCGGGGTCAACTGCGAAGGTGGGTCTGGGGCTCCGGGGGGCTCCCATGGGGAGGAATTCCCAGGGCACTCCCAGGCTCTGACGAGGCTCAGTCCGGGTGGGAAGTTGGAGGAGTGTTTGGACAATTCTCTCGGGCACAGGGTGGGATTGTTGGGGTGAAGGATCCCTATGGGTCCCTCCCAGCTCAGGATATTCCATGATTCCCTGAGGAGGGTCTGTGGGGCAGCAGAAACTCCCGTGGGAAGCAGAGGAGAGGTCAGTGCCTGGAGAAAGGTTGGCTCTGGGAGAAGTAGCCAGGGAAGGGAATGGTCCCGTATCCCACCAGGAGAGATCTCAGCCTGGAGCAGAGCAGAGCTGGTGACAGCCCAGGCCACACCTGGAATCAGGAACCGTCCCAGCAGGGATGTCTGGGAGCCAGGGATGTCACCCAGCTCCGAGCTGCAGAGCCAGAGTGAGGCACAGGAGCCCCCCACCCACAGGAGCAGCCTGGAGGGTGCCAGGCGGGTCCCTGACCCGCGGCAGGTGGGGCGGGGGACGGTGGCTCAGCTCCTCGTGTGTCCCTTGGCTGCAGATGTGGACGAGTGTGACGGGAACCACCGGTGCCAGCACGGCTGCCAGAACGTGCTCGGGGGGTACCGCTGCGGCTGCCCCCAGGGCTACGTGCAGCACTACCAGTGGAACCAGTGCGTGGGTGAGTGGGGGCCACCTGGGGGGGTGTCCCCTGCCTGGGGGACGTGTCCCATACCTGGGGGAGGTGTCCCTTACCTGGGGGGTGCATTCTGTACCTGGGGGAGGGATCCCGTCCCTGTGGGCTGTATCCTGTGGGATATATCCCATACCTGTGGCAGGGATCCTGTACCCACGGGATGCATCCTGTACCTGTGGGAGTTACCCTGTACCTGTGGGGGATATCCCATGGTTCCCTGATTCCGTGATTGATTCCGTGATCCCCCACAGATGAGAACGAGTGCTCCAGCCCCTCTGCCTGTGGCTCTGCCTCCTGCTACAACACCCTGGGCAGCTTCAAGTGCGTTTGTCCCTCGGGCTTCGACTTCGACCAGGCCTTCGGGGGCTGCCAGGACGTGGACGAGTGCTCGGCCGGGGGCAGCCCCTGCAGCTACGGCTGCTCCAACACGGACGGGGGGTACCTGTGCGGCTGCCCCGGCGGCTACTTCCGAGCAGGACAGGGGTAAGGAGCGGCCGGCGGGGCATTCCCAGCTGGGAGTTCCTGGGGGATGTGGGACAAGGAGCCCTCAGCTTCTCCTCACCCATCCTGAGGTCCTCGTGCCAGCGGTGCCTCCTGCCCCACATCCCTGATCCCAGGGTTGGTGCAGCTGCCGGCAGATGCTCTGTAGATCCACCCAGTGCAGGATGGGCATTAATTAATCCATTAATTAATGAGACCACCTTGTTCTGGTCTCTCTCAGGCACGTCCTGTGCCATGTCCCACACCCACACGTGACCCTCCGGGTGTTTCCCCCGTGGAGAACCCGGGAGTGGTGACATTTCCGTTGGAATCGTGGGTCTGAGCTGGGTCTCTCTGCTCTTCTGCCACCAGCCACTGCATTTCTGGCTTGGGATTTGGGAAGGGTCCCTACCTGCCTGCGCCCCAGGAGGAGGATGAGGACAACCTGCTGTCCCCTGAGACCTGCTATGAGTGCAAGATCAACGGGTACCCCAAGAGGGGCCGGCAGCGGCGCAGCGTCAACGGCACAGAGAGGCACCAGGTGAGAAATGCAGGGCATCCTGGAGGGGCTGCAGCAAGACAAGAATAGTGGCCTGGAGTGGATCCCATTCCCTCAGTCCAGCAGCTCATCCATATCTGCCCAGGTTTGGCGTCCCCAAACCGTTCCTGTGAAACCAAGGAATAAAGCCCAGTTTCCCATCCCTGGAAGTGTCCAGGGCCAGGTTGAATGGAGCTTGGAGCAACCTTGGATAGTGGGAGGTGTCCCAGGGGGCTGGAACCAGACTGTTTCTAAGGTCCCGTTCAACCCAAACCATTCCATGATTCTGTTCCTTGGAGGGAGTTCTGGCCTCTGTCCAAGACTCTCCCAGGAATTTCAGAGCCCTGGGCAGGAGAGGTCATTTTAGGGCTTGGAAGGAGAACGGCTCTGAAGCTGTTGATCCTCCCCGGGGATAGGGGCTGTGTGCTGGGGGTTCAGTGCCAGAGGCACAGCCAGGACACCAAGAAACTCTTGTAGGACCAAAATGAAGGACCGTGGAAGTCATTGCTGCTTCTCAGAGCTGATCTGGGGCTAAATTTCCCTGAATCAAACCCACCTTCCCCTGCCCCTGAGCTTTCCCTGCTATCGCTGAATTCCACTCCCGCTTCCTTGGCAGGACCACGCCGTGAACTTGGCCAGCATGGACGTGGACGCGCCGCTGTCCATGACCCTGAACCTGTCGGAGCTGGCCCACAAGGAGCACATCCTGGAGCTGCTGCCGGCCGTGGAGCCGCTGGAGAACCGCGTGCGCTACACGATCTCGCAGGGCAACGAGGAGGGGCTGTTCCGCATCCACCACAAGGAGGGGCTCAGCTTCCTGCACCTGGGCCGCAAGAAAATCCTGCCCGGCACGTACCTGCTGGAGATCGTGAGCGTGGCCCTGCCCCGCCGGCGGGAACTGCACAAACTCGAGGCCAACAACCACCTCGACTACTTGGCGGGGGAGCTGGGCCAGGCACTGAGGATGAAGCTGCAGCTCCAGCTCTACTAAAGCCACGAGAGACCCCCCAGTCCCACCCGACAGCGCAGCCCTGCCCCTCGCCACCCACCCCGGGAACAACGGGCTCCTCTCCTGCCACCGCCGCCGCCACCGCCGGGACAGCCATGGGAAATGTCCCTCTGGGATCAGCCACCCCTGGGACAGCCATGGGAAATGTCCCTCTGGGGTCAGCCACCCCTGGGACAGCCATGGGAAATGTCCCTCTGGGATCAGCCACCCCTGGGACAGCCATGGGAAATGTCCCTCTGGGATCAGCACCCACCGGGGATGCTCTGCTCCAGGGGGTGCCTGAGCCGAGCCCAGAAGGGCCAAGCCCAAAAGATCCAAGCCTGAGCCACCGCTCACAAAGCTCCCGAAAGCTTCGCCGAAGATTCCAAGCTCCCGAGCGGGGACTCCCCTCCCTCTGCTCCCGCCTGTCCCCCTTGTCCAGGACACTCCGAGCTGGGGAGCTGCCTGTTCTCCATGGCCACATCCCAGGAAAAGTGAGGGGGGCTGGGGGCAGCTTTGGGAGGAGCTGTGGCTCCGTGTGGTGTCCGTGCATTTCCCAACAGCTCCTGTTCCTGCTCTGCTTCTGCGCTGGGATGGTGGCACAGGATCCATCCCATCCCTGCCTCCTCCATGGCCTCTGGTCCTTTGCGGAGTCCTCTGAGCTTTTTTGGGGCTCCTCTGGTCCTTCGGGGACTCCTCTGATCTTTTTGGGGACTCCTCTGATCTTCTCGGGGCTCCTCTGGTTCTTCTGGGGCTCCTCTGTCAAGCAGAAAAGGCCACCCCTGAGCTAAGGGACAGTTCAGGTTCTCCCCTCCCATCTCGAAGCCGTGGGCAGGAAGGGAGGCAGGGACATCCAGGGCTTCCTTTTGAACAGAATCCTTGACTCGGGGTCACCCTGTCCGTGACCCTCCGGCCAGGAGGGGGAAGGGGGGCTGGGAGTCCCTCCCCTCCGCCCGTCCCCCGCAGCTCGGTGGGCCCGAGGTGACAGCCCCGATGGACACTCCGTGCTTAAAGCAGAGCAAAGGCCCTAAAAAGAGTGTGGAAAATTGGGATGGAGCGGCTGCAGGGCTCCGAGCTGCCCCGCATTCCCCGTGCAGCCCCTTCTGTCCGGCTGGGCTCCCCCTCCTCCCTCTCACAGCTGATCCCTGCGAGGCCATTCCCCGGTTTTTGCATGAATCCTTTGCAGCTCTCCACCAACCCTGCGCTCGTTCCCGGGACAAAAGGTGCCGATTGATTCCCGGGACAAAAGGTGCCGATTCCCGGGACAAAAGGTGCTCGTTCCCGGGACAAATTGATTCGTTCCCGGGACAAAAGGTGCTCCTTCCCACGGAACTGCCTCATCCCCGGGCCCGAGGTGCTCGCAGCTCCTGGGAGCTGGTGCTGGCTCCTGGCCAGCGTTCTGCACTGTATCCATCCTCCCTCCCATATTTATGGCAAACCACCAAAGGGATGCTTGCTCGCTGTTGTCAGGAGTGCATTTTCCTGTAGCTTTACAATTTTTTTTTTGGAGGGGTGGGAATTTCTCCTGGTTCGCTGCCGGGGTGGGGGATGTGTGTGTTTACTGTATCGGGGCTCCAGGCAAACTTGAAAACTCTTCAAAGCAGCTCCAGACTCTGGATTTTACAAGAGTCCCAGAGCTTTGTGACAGGATGGGTGGCCTGATGTTTGGGATTGTTTTTTGGGTGTTTTTTTTTTATTATTATTTTTGGTTTGTTTTTTTCCAACAGGTGCTTTTTAAAAAAAAAAAAAAAAAACAAACCAAAACCCAAAAACTATGAAGAATTATAATAATAAATTAGCAGAGCTGGGTTTGTGTGTGTGTGTTGAGCCAAAGTCTCACAGCTCAAGATTTCCTCTCCTCCTCTCTGGTGTGGTGTTTTGGTTTGTTTTTTTTTTTTATTATTTTTTTTATATTGACATTTCTTGCTGGTTGGTTTTTTCTGGGGGGAAGTGTTGAAACCCCAGACCTGTGCCTCTTGTCCCACACAGAGAGGTGGCTCTTTGTGGAGTTCCTTTTTTGTATCAGAAGCGACGGCAACAATAAAATTATTTTGGGTTAAGTGGGGCTGTGTCTTTGTGTGGGCACAGACTGGGCGGGGCAGGGCCCTTCCAGCTCCAGCGTGGAGACAGAATTGGGATTGTCCAGCCTGGGAAAGGCTCCAGGGAGAGCTCAGAGCCCTTCCAGAGCCTAAAGGGGCTCCGCGAGAACTGGAGAGGGATTTGGGATAAGGAGTGGAGGGGCAGGACACAGGGAATGGCTTCAAACTGGGAAAGGGGAATCTGGGTGGGATANGGGACTGCGGCACCGCGG
This sequence comes from Cnemophilus loriae, assembly GCA_013397755.1. Lineage (NCBI taxonomy): Eukaryota > Metazoa > Chordata > Aves > Passeriformes > Corvidae > Cnemophilus > Cnemophilus loriae. The sequence goes on from VZTF01003339.1 coordinate 119,687, forward strand.
CCGGGAGGGAGCGGGGACAGAGCCGGAGCGGGGACAGAGCCGGGAGGGAGCGGGGACAGCTCTGGGCAGAGGGAAACGGGAGCTCCGACAGCTGGAAAATGTCTCTGGAACAGCTCCGTGCGCGAGAGGGGGGATTTGTGTCGGACCGTGACGGGACAGGAGGAGCCTGGGCTGGGTCCCCGTGTCCTGGTGGCCACCCCTGCAGCACCTGGCAGCGACCTCTCTCCTCTTCCTCCTCCTCCTCCTCCAGGCCGGTGCTCGCTGTCACAGNGTATCAGAAGCGACGGCAACAATAAAATTATTTTGGGTTAAGTGGGGCTGTGTCTTTGTGTGGGCACAGACTGGGCGGGGCAGGGCCCTTCCAGCTCCAGCGTGGAGACAGAATTGGGATTGTCCAGCCTGGGAAAGGCTCCAGGGAGAGCTCAGAGCCCTTCCAGAGCCTAAAGGGGCTCCGCGAGAACTGGAGAGGGATTTGGGATAAGGAGTGGAGGGGCAGGACACAGGGAATGGCTTCAAACTGGGAAAGGGGAATCTGGGTGGGATACTGGGAAGGAATTCCTGGCTGGGAGGGTGGCGAGGGGCTGGGACGGAATTCCCAGCCCAGCTGTGGCGGCCCCTGGATCCCTGGCAGTGCCCGAGGCCAGGCTGGAGCACCGTGGGACAGGGGAAGGTGTCCCTGCCGTGGCAGGGGTGGCACTGGATGGGCTTGGCCGGGGTCGGGCCGGTGGAGTCCAGCCCGGACGCTCCTTCCAGGCTGATATTCCCGGTTTTAGGAAGCTCTTCTCGCCTCCCAGCGCAGACGGAGCCCGGTGCCAGCAGAGGGCGGGCGGGACTGCGGCACCGCGGCCGGGAGGGAGCGGGGACAGAGCCGGAGCGGGGACAGAGCCGGGAGGGAGCGGGGACAGCTCTGGGCAGAGGGAAACGGGAGCTCCGACAGCTGGAAAATGTCTCTGGAACAGCTCCGTGCGCGAGAGGGGGGATTTGTGTCGGACCGTGACGGGACAGGAGGAGCCTGGGCTGGGTCCCCGTGTCCTGGTGGCCACCCCTGCAGCACCTGGCAGTGACCTCTCTCCTCTTCCTCCTCCTCCTCCTCCAGGCCGGTGCTCGCTGTCACAGGACAGGCAGGGGGAACCCGCCAGGATTCGGGAGGGGCCGTTTCCCCTCCCGGGCCGCGTCAAAGAGCGGAGCAGGAGCCGGCTGGGGTTGGCACGGTGCAGCTTTATTTCCATGGAGAGGGGCGAGGTTCTGCCCCCTGGGCTCAAATCCCTTCGTACGAACCCTCCCGCTGGCCCACCGCGGCGTTTGGGAGCCCTGTGGCCACCCGCAGCTCCCCTGCTCGCCCCTCGGCCACTTCCAGGCCCCTCGGAGAGCCAGGGAAGGGCCGGACACCCCCGGCAGCCACGGACACGGGGAGCCCACCCGAGCAGGGACTGGCCGCACTGGGAGCCCACCCGAGCAGGGACTGGCCGCACTGGAACGCCCGTGGGAGCTGCCAGGCTCGTGCTGGCCCAGGAGCCTCTCCCGGGTGTTTTGTGGGACCCTCGATCCGTCCTGGGGTCCCCTCAGGGCCACCCGGTGGGTGTGCTCAGGACTGTCCCTCGCTCAGCCCATTGTCACCAGCCGGGCAGGGACACGGTGCGAAGGGCCAGGGCTGGAGGCCAAGGGGGGGCTGCACACGAGGGGGGGGTCTCCACCCGCCCCCTCCCTTTTGGGGGGCTTGGGACTGCCACACACAGAGGAACAAAGCCAGCGCTCGGGTCTGGTGCCGATAAACCCCGGACGGACACAGCTCAGCTACGGGACACACACGCACACACGCACTGGACACGGGCAGCGCTCCCGGGGGGCACGGCCGGGGGCNCCCCTCCGGCCCCTCCGCGCTGCCCGGGGGCACGAGGGGCAGCGGGCCCCGCGTGGAGCCCGAGCCCTCTGCAGCCCCCCGCCCCCCCAGAGTCCTGCGGGCTGCCGAGAGAACTGAAAAGTGCTTAGAAAAGAGAGAAACCCCTAGAAAACCCCCGCTCTGGCCAGAGCCCCTGCTCGCCCCCCTGCCCGGAGCATCCCTGGATGGGGGGGGCAACACCACCGAGGAAGGGGGGCCGGGGCCGGGGCCAGCCGGGGGGGAGGCACCCGGAGAGCCCGGGCTCGCCCCG
>VZTF01003339.1:148150-158848 GCA_013397755.1 Cnemophilus loriae
TCAATCCCATCAGTTCCACCATCCAGGTATCACGGAAAAGCTGCTTCCCAAAAAACTTCCGAATCAAAACCGCCCGGGAGCCCGCACTTCAAAGCTTGCCCCAAATTATTGGGAATTTTTTCGTTGTTTTCCCAAGTCCATAAATCTGGGAAACGGCAACGAGCTCTGCTGCGTTATTTCCAATTAGAGAGCAAAACCAAAGACACCCTGCTCTCCAAAAAAACGGAATTTTCTGAGGAAATGCTTGGAATCAGAATATCCTGAGCTGGAAGGGACCCGCGAGGATCAAACAGAGCCTTTTCTCCCGCTTTGAAATCAATTTCTGCCAGGAAGTTCTTCTAAACCAGACAAAAACTGTCCCAGAAAGACTTCAAGGTGAGAATCTTTTGTTTGCCACGACTTTTTTCCTCTATTCCCAGGCCATTCCATCAAATATTTCAAGAACTGGAATGCGACAGGAGCGGAAATTCAGCTTTTTTTTTTTTCCTTTTAAAAACCCAGAATTCTCTTTCCGCCCTTTGAGGGAAATCTTTCGCATCCCCCCTTTTTTTTTTTTTTGTGGGAATGCAGGATGCTCTGGAATTCCTGCGTGTGCTGCCCCAAAAGGAACCACAGGGACCGAGGACAGCGGGATTTTCCTCTTTTGAAATGTCCCCAAATATTCTGTTTTATCCCCTAATAAAGGAAGCAGCAGCAGGACAGGCACGAGGCTGGGCAGTGTCACAACGGAATAAATTTATTTATAGGCAGATTTTCCTGTCCCCTGAGGGAATCTCAGCAGCCCTGTGACGTTCCCGTGTCAGATCCCAGGGAATCAGAATCAATGTGGGATCCCACACCTGGAGCTGGATCCAGCAAAAAAAAAAACCCCACTTTTCCACCCCAAAGCCAAGCCCAGCCCCATTTCCGAGATATTTTAGGTGCCATCAAAAATCCCATCCGCCTGGGGGGGGTTCCAGGAGGAGCAGGAATGTCCCTGCTCAGCGCATCCCTCCCAAAATTCCCACTGGGATTGTGATCCCTGGGATCCACCCGGGCAGGTCAGGACCGGCAGCTGATCCCAGGAGGGGCTGGAATTCCTGCAACGGCTCCAGCTCCTCCACAAGGGGACCCCGAGAGCACCTGGAACGTGCAGAGATTTGGCCAAGTCACCCCAGAATCCCTGGGCTGGCTGGGAAGGACCTCAAAGCCCATCCAACAGTGGGATTTCCCTTCCATAATGGGATTTTCCCTTCCATAATGGGATTTTCCCTTCCAGCACTGGGATTTTCCCTTCCATATTTGGATTTTCCCTTCCAGCACTGGGATTTCCCTTCCATAATGGGATTTTCCCTTCCATAATGGGATTTTCCCTTCCAGCACTGGGATTTCCCTTCCATAATGGGATTTTCCCTTCCATAATGGGATTTCCCTTCCATATTCGGATTTTCCCTTCCAGTAGTGGGATTTTCCCTTCCATAATGGGATTTTCCTTTCCAGCAATGGGATTTTCCCTTCCATATTTGGATTTTCCCTTCCAGCACTGGGATTTCCCTTCCATATTCGGATTTTCTCTTCCATAATGAGATTTCCCTTCCAACAGTGGGATTTTCCCTTTTTCCCTTCCAGCAATGGGATTTTCCCTTCCAGCAGTGGGATTTCCCTTCCAACAGTGGGATTTTCCCTTTTTCCCATCCAGCAATGGGATTTCCCTTCCATAATGGGATTTTCCCTTCCAAAATGGGATTTTCCTTTCCAGCACTGGGATTTCCCTTCCAGCAGTGGGATTTCCCTTCCAGCAGTGGGATTTTCCCTCTGGGAACAGAAATGCCAAACCCCAGAGTTCCAACCCAGCAGTCAGAGCAAAGAAAGTTGAACCTGATGACCCAGGAGGATTTTTCCAACCTTCACAATCCTACAAATCCCCTCCCGAGCCCGTGAGTTTAATTCCTCCCCCAAAAAGGAAACCTGGGCAGGGAACTCACGTCGATGTTGTCGATGTCCAGGATCCTGGAGTGGAACTGGAGCCCCAAGGCCTTGGCCTGCTGGATGGGATGGGCCAGCTGGCTGTAGGTCTGGGGGAAGAACAAACTGGGATTGGGAATTGTTTGGAATTGTTCTGTCACAAAAAAACCAAAAAAAAAAAACAAAAAAACAAAAAACGGGAATTTCTGCTCGGAGAGAGCCACCAAAAAAAAAACCAAAACAAAACAAAAAAAAACCCACAAGAAAAAAAAAAGTCACGTTTTTGTCAATGTGCTGAAGGAAGGGATCGAAGAATTGCAGGGAATGCTTTGGGATTCACCGAATTCCCACTAAAAATCCCACTTTTCCTGGGCAGAACGTGAGGACCTGAGAGCACCTGGGAGCTGAGGCTCTCACAGCTGGACTGAACAGCAGAAACAGGGAAATCCAGGAAAAAAACGGAAAAACCAGGGAAAACCAGGAAAAACCAGGGAAAAACCAGGGAAAACAGGAGAGAAACCACAGAAAACCAGGGAGAACCAGGAAAAAACAGGAAAAACAAGAGAAAAACCAGGGAAAAACCAGGAAAAACCAGGGAAAAGTCAGAGAAAACCAGGGGAAAACCAGGGAAAACCAGGGAAAACCAGGGAAAACCAGGAAAAAAACAGGAAAAACCAGGGAAAAGTCAGGGAAAACCAGGGGAAAACCAGGGAAAACCAGGGAAAACCAGGAAAAACAATGGAAAACCAGAAAAAAACAAGGGAAAACCAGGGGAAAAACAGGGAATAAACAGGAAAAAAACAAGGAAAAAACAGGAAAAAACAGGGAAAAAACAGGGAAAAAACAAGGAAAAAACAGGGAAAACAGGAATAAAGGGGAAGAAAACAGGNGGAAAACCAGGGAAAACCAGGAAAAACAATGGAAAACCAGGAAAAACAAGGGAAAACCAGGGAAAAGCAGGCAGTTCAGTGACCAGAATCACCACCTCAGCACCTGTGAGATCCCTTAAGAGGCTTTATCCCCCGGATTCTCAGGGATAGGATTCCCATTTCCTCCCCTGGCTTATCTGACTGATTATTCTTGACTTAGGAGCTTCATTTCCAGTTCCAACTGCCTTGGGAATGTTTGATTTCGGTCTCACAAACTGCTGCTTCCCTCCAGAGCAATCCCGAGGTGTCATTCCCCAAGGCTGCTGGAAGCAGGGAAGATTCTTTGCTTTCAGACTGGATTTTTGTTCCAAAAAAAAAAAAAAAAATGCTCATCAGGGTTTATTAAATCAAAAAAATTGGCTCTCCCAGCCCTCTGGTGGCAGGGAACAGCACAGGGAATGCACCTGGAGAAATGCAGCTCTTGAGCAGAGGAGCAGAATTATTTTGGAATTTACAGCACGATAATTCTGGATTTTACAGCACAATTATTTCAGGGGGATGAAGACCCAAATAAAAGCCCGCCAATACTGGCAGGAAAGGCTCTGCTTCCAGGAAGCCCCTGAATCCCAACCAACTCAAATTCCCTGGTCCGAGACGATCCGAGAAGGAAAATCTGCCTGGAAAGCGGTTTTTGTGCAACAGCCCCAAATTCAGGTTCCTCAGTTTCCAGTGGGATCATCCCGGCTGCAGCTCCTGGGTCACCTGCTGGGATTGTGTTCGTGGGGCAGCTCCGGGATGAGCTCAGGACAGCAGCACCTTCGGGGTCAGCTCGGCTGGCCCTGCACCTCCTCACCCCAATTTTGGGATTCGGGCTCTGCCAAAGCCCAGCCAGCTCCAGGAGGATTTGCAGAGCTGGAGCTCCACGGAGCAATCTGAGCTCAGCTCTTGATTCGGGCTCTCTGAGCAGCTTTTACCCCAAATCCAGCAGGGCTGGCGTGGGAAGGAGCCTCTGGAGCCCATCCCAGCTGGCCCAAGGTCACACCCACAGGGGTTTGGATTATCCCAAGGGAAGGAGGCTCCCCAGCCTCCCTCTCCCCAGCCTCAGGGGGATGTTTTTCCTCACATCCAGCTGGAAATTCCCACATTTCACTTTGCTGCCCTTGTCCCGTCCCTGGGAACCCCTGAGGGGAATCTGATCCCATCCTCACGGACTGAAAAACCCCTCGCAGCCCCTTCCCCAGGCCCAGCTCCCTCAGCAGAGGAGCTGCACAGTTTGCAAGGCAAAAACCCCTCGAAACAACCCCGTTTCCAAGGGAGAACCCCGAGCTCTGGGGACGTGTCTGGGAGCTTCACTCACGGCCTCATAGCACCAGTCCTTGAGGATGTCGAGCTCTCCGGAGATCAGAGCCTGAGGAGGAAATCAGACAGAACATTTTAAAGCTCCTCCTATATCAAAGTGGGACCAATCAGCAAAACATCTTAAATCCTGCATTTTGTGGGGCTCTGGGGGGAACTTGGAGCTGCACAGGGGGAACAGCAAAAAGGATTTCTGTAAAAACACAGGAGCTGAGGCCAAGGGACATAAACCTTTGGATAATTAAACTCTCCTAAAGCTTCCAGCTGAACCTTCCCCTTAAATCTTCCTGTTCAACCTGCCAGAGAGCCAGCAGAGTTCCCAGTGCTCAGAAATCCTGCGACCAAACAGGAGCAGGAGCAGAGCTGCGATTTTCCACACTGAAAAACTCAGCACACGGACGGAACAGGAGAATCCCACGTTGGGCTCCTCAAGCCCCAGCTTTTCTAGCCTCTCCCGAGTCTCTCAGGACAATTCCTGCTTTATTTCAAATCCCAAATTCCCTCTGTCTTTCCCCGCTGCAGTGACAGGGACCTACATCCATTTACAGGCACACCTCTCACCACTCTTGAGCCTTTAAAAAAATCGAATTCCAGACACTTCCGTGACCACTGAACCGTTTGTCACGACCTGCTGCTCTTCCCAAATCCCGGATCAGAACCCAGGAGCACATCCCAAATTCCTTCCCTTACCCCTCTGCTATCACCATTTGCTCACTCCCTTCCCTCTGATCCCACCTCATTTGTTGTTTTCCAGGTCAGAACAATCATTGATTATCCCACGGTTTGAACCGAAATGTGGGATCCAATTCCCTTCCCAAGCCGGAGAAGCAAATCCCATCCCAAACTTTTGATTTTAGCAACAGGAAAAGTAAAAAGTGGGATAATAAAGGGAAAAACACAGGAAAGAAATGGAGGCTGGGTCACCTCGAGGACGTTGGGGATGATGTCCCGCTCACACTGCTTCAGGAACCGATCCTTGTCGAAGGACGGATCCACCTTGAGGATCTCGGTCAGCACCTCGGACATTTCCGTCTTGGAGAACAATCCCCCTGCAAAAGCAGCTCAGTGGGGCGGCGGCGGTGGCACGGGCACCAGCAAACAGGGACAGGCCTCGGGGTACGGAGCACAGCGAGGAAAAGTCACCCCGGACAGGCCTCGGGGTACGGAGCACAGCGAGGAAAAGTCACCCTGGACAGGCCTCGGGGTACGGAGCACAGCGAGGAAAAGTCACCCTGGCAGCGACTCCAGCCTTGAAGGCAAACCTGAGATCGATCCCGCCCGAGGATCCTCCCACCCCTCACCCGGACAACGACCCGTGGAAACCCTGCAGAGCTCTGGAATGTGGAGGGAGCAGCAGTGCCAGCAGCAGGAGCAGATCCAGGGGCTCTGGGGGGAGCAGGAGCAGATCCAGGGGTTCTGGGGGGAGGAGGAACAGAACCAGGGGTTCTGGGGGGGAGCAGGAGCAGATCCAGGGGCTCTGAGGGGAGCAGGAGCAGGTCCAGGGGCTCTCAGGGGAGCAGGAGCAGGTCCAGGGGCTCTGGGGGGAGCAGGAGCCCGGGCTGTCCCTGTACCTATGAGGTCGGTGACGCGGTCGGTGACGGCGCGGGACGCTCGGATGAAGGCGTTGTCGCTCTCGTCGTACTTCATCTTCATCTCAAAGAACCCTGCAAAGGGAGCAGCGAGAGCTCAGAGCCCTCCCAGCTCATCCCAAACCAGGGAATAACCTGCAGGATCCAGCCTCTCCTCAATCCCTTTGCTCAGCACCAGGCACCAGCTGGGAGTTGGTTTTCTCCCCGTTTTTCTCCCTGTTTTTCTCCCCATTTTTCTCCCCGTTTTTCTCTCCATTTTCCTGCAATGTTCTGATCTCTCAGTAACTTTTCCTTTGCTGTCACTCGGGTTTAACACCTTTGGGAAGGGTATTTACCCAATGGAATGAGGAAATTCAGGATTAGGCTCATTTTGAGCAGCGTTGCTCCAGCTGGTGGAGCTCCCATCCCTGGGGGTGGCACTTGGGGCTCTGGGGGTGACAAGGTGGGGATCTTGGACTCGATGGTCCTGGGGGACTTTTCCAGCCTAAATTCTGGGATTCTGGGATTGTATTCTGGGCATTTGCACTCGAAGCAGTCTCGGATGCCATCAAAGGTCAGCTTTACACCACAGAAAGATCACATGAGTTTTAAAGTCTTTCACCAATTTGGAAGTTGTGTAAAACTCCCTCGATTTTTCAGGATTTCCCTTGTTTTAAGCTCCAGCTCTGGAGGAGCAGAGCTGCCTCCCCTCTCCCTGGTGCCAGAACAAAGCTGAGGAGGGAGAAGCAGGAAAACCACGAGCTCAGCTCCCTCTGAGCAGGGTTTGGTGCCCTGGAGCGGCGACTGCTCCCAGCACAGCCCGGCTGCACGAGGGGCTGCAGAACAGATGGAGCAGCCTGGAAAAGCTGCAGAGCTGTCAGCTCTGCCTCCCTCCCTTCTCACCACTCCCAGCACCAGCTCCAACCCCACGGAGCAAGGTGGGAATCTGTGATTTGCAAGGCTGGAGGCACAGATGGAAGCAGATCCAGGCTGGGAAGGGAACGTGCTGCTCCCTCCGAGCACTCACTGTTGAAAACCACGTTGTTGTCCTTGAAATCTTTCCACTGCTGGTACCACTTGGAGTCTTTATGCAGCACCATGCCCATGGCCTCCCTAGAGAGGGCAGAAAACAGGGATAAAATGTGGATATTTGGGAAAAATTAACTTGTGGCAAAGAAAGACAACGCCCTGAGGAATATCCCTGCAGCGCTTGGCATCGCCGAGGCTGAGACAGCACAGAAATGATGAGCTCCATTACAAGATAAATTATGGCCTCATAAATTATAAAATAAATTGCAGGCCCATAAATGATAGCCCCATAAATGATCCACCAGCTAAATAAAACACCAGACAAATAAAAAACCAGATAAATAAAACATCAGATACACAAAACTCGAGATAAATAAAAGCACCAGACAAATAAAACTCGGCTCAGAGGAGCAAAGCAGCCCAGAATAAAAGGAGCTCTGCCTTAGTCCTGCCCAGCCTCACTCAGCAGCAAGAAGCTAAAACTGAGAGCACAAAACAATGCTCAGCTCAAAAATAAACATTAAATTTCAACTTCAGAATTTGAAGTTTCCAGTTTCACCACGGGAAGATCCGGGATCATCAACTCCTGCTGGGAATGCGCTCCCAGACCCAGCTGCTCCCACCCCACAGCTCCTGGACTTTAATCCCTGACCTGTTCTGAGCTTTTCCATCAAATTCCACATGGAAATATCCCTCCCAGAGGACCCCACACGTACTCATTGGCTTCAAACACTCGCTGCTCTTTAGTCCTCTCTCCGGAATATTCCGTCCGTTTCCGGAGCCGCTCCGGGCGTCTGTAGGGACCAGTTTGTCCCAAAACACTCTCATCTATTTCCTTCTTCACGGTTTCTACCCCCTGCAAGGAAAACAGCCCCGTCAGGGTGGATTTCTTGCTCTCCCAGAAGCTGGAAATCCCTCCTGTGACGGTTTGGGAGAGCAAAAGGCCCTGGGCGCTCCCAGGGACGGGGCAGCCGCAGCTCGACAACAAAACATGGGATATTTTCTTGCATTTCCTGCAAAAAGAGGGACTCAAGGAAGCTGAAATCCCGCTGCAGAGAGACATTTCCCACCCTGCTGTAACAGTTGCAGCAGCTCGGCTCCGCCAGGCTCACACCTCCCAGGCAGTGCCAGACCCGCGGCTCCCCGGGGGAGGCGCCCGCTGGATTTCCCAGCCCCACCGAGCCCCTCCCGAGCCTCTGGGTGCCGCAGGGATTGCTACCTGCGAGATGGCTTTGAAGGCTGCAGTCCTGCCCAGCTTCTCCCCTCCCCTGGTCACCGACTCCGCCGACTGTTTGGCCGTTTTGGCCGCTTCCTCCACCCCTTCCTTGATCTTCCTGCCCAGGTCACTCTTGCTGACCTCATCCAAACTCTGCAAGGGAAACAGGGAAAGCTCATTCCAGCTCCGTCCCCCGGCCCCAGTCCCTCTCCAGCTCTCCTGGAGCCCCTTTAGGCTCTGGAAGGGCTCTGAGCTCTCCCTGGAGCCTTCTCCTCTCCAGGTGAGCACCCCCAGCTCTCCCCAGAGGGGCTCCAGCCCTGCAGCAGCTCCGTGGTTTCCTCTGGATCACTCCAGCAGCTCCACATCCTTATTTTGGGCTCCCAGGGCTCTGCAGGTGGGGTTCTCTCCTTCCTCCATCCCCCAAATCCCAGAGGAATCCCTGGCTGGGTCTCCTCTGACCACACTCAACCCATTATTCTGTCAATGCCTCTGGTTTTAAAAGCTCCAGGGTCTGAATCTCCTCTGGAACAGCAGCACCTGCCACCAAGAATGACAATCCCAACCCCCCCAAAAGTCCAACCCAAGCAGAGCTGCCCTAAGGAAAGGTCCTTTCACCTCTTTCACCGTCCCTGTTATTTCTCCAAGTTTCTTCTTAATCACTTCTGAGGTCTTCACTGTTTCGGATTCAATGGTTTTCTGCGGGAAAAAAACATTAATCAAGAGACAGAAACTGCTCAAACCCAGGCTGGATGGAGCACAATCCATTAGGGCTGGAATTGAGGGTGAAAACAGCGACATTTGAGGAGCTCATGGCCTGAGTCAGCAGCAGCAGCAGCTCAGCTTTGCAAACGATGTTCAGAGCTCTGGGAACAACGCAAAAGCAACATTGGATGCTCAATTTAATGCCTCATTATTCAATCTGCTCATAAATGCAGCCAAGTGTCTGCTGCAAAGATTTTCCATTAAAAAAAACCAAAAAAAAAAAAAACACCAAACAAAAAACCCCAAAACATTCCAACAAATAAACACTCCGAGCGCTCCCAGCCAAGCAGAACTTCTCCTCAACGGTTCAGTCGTGGAGTGAAATTTGCTGTGAGAGCAGCGAGAGCTCAGGGGCTGGGCAATAAACCAGGGAACTCTCAAACACTCACATATTTCCTCCTGGCTTCCCGCAGCGCGTCCGACTCCTCCAGCTTTTTGGCCTCGTCTCGGAATTTTTTAATGCTTTCCTTCATCTCTTTGTTTTTGGCTAATTCCTGCTTGATGTTCTCCACAAAGCCTGATATGAATCCCTTCCTTCCTCCCGAGGAGTAGCATCTGGACTGGAGAAAACCGTTCCAGGTTGGAGGATCCCAAGGAATTGGAGCAAACAGGACCCAAATAACTCAAGAGTCAAAGGCAGGAGGTGGAGGGACCCAAGGCAGGCACTGGGTCACTTTTCAAACGTGTGGAAAACGTGGAGCTGCCTCAGGAAAGCAGCAGCTGATCCCTCCAAGAGCCACACGTCCTCATTTCATGGAATCACAGCCTAGGTTAGGTTGAAAGGACCTCAAATCCCACCCAGCTCCACCCCCTGCCACGGGCAGGGACACTTCCCACTGTCCCAGGCTGCTCCAAGCCCCGTCCAACCTCAGCTACCCCAAATTTCCTCGAGTTCCACTTAAAAAGTGGAAATTCCCAGGCTGGAACTGGTGCTTCCCAGAGCCACATCCACACCCAGCTCAGGGCCCCGCTGGGAAAACGCTCCGGGGTGGAAATGGAATCAGTTCAGGTGGGACCAACCTGGGGGGTGCCCAGGGCAGGGCTGCTGATCCCGAACAGGGCACTCCTGGGGAAGGCAGGGACGGGATAACGCCGGGAAAGGAGCCACGGGCCACTGAGGAGGCATTTCTGCAAGGAAAACAGCACGGGAGGAGCTCAGGGAAGCATCCCAGAGCTCCCAGCACCCGGCTTTGGGACAGCGGCGAGGCACAAATCCATCCTGGAGCTGAAACGTGAGAAGCACATGGATTTTTTTTTTGGGAAAACTCTTCCAAACACAACCTTTTCCCAGCTCTGGAGGGAACCCAGGACCCCTCTAAGCGTTTGTGCTGCCCCAAGTCACAGGGCAGGAAAGATCTGCCGGACCCCAGAGCAACCCCTGGATGGTTCTGCTGCCCCCGGCCAGGTCAAAGCCGCAGATTCCTGCTCTGGGAGGGGTCAGCGCTGAGCTCAGGGTTTGCGGCAGGTGAGAACCAGAGAAATCCCACAGAAAAATCGGGGTTCCCTCAAGGACAGCACCGAACCCCGGGGCAGGAGCCCGAGGGCTGAACCGCGGCAGCTCCCGACCAAAGGCACGGATTGAGCAGAAAGCCTCAATCCCTCGCTGAATTTCGGGCACAAAAGGCTCATCCAGGCCCCTCGTGCTACAAAAGGGACTTCGAGGTGAAGCTCCGTCCACGGCGAAATCGCCGTTCACGGAACCCCGAGAGAGGCTCCGGGAGCAGCCCGGGACACGGGCGGCCCCGGGACAAACGGGATCCCGGCACGGCTGGGCTGGAGGAGCCTCAACACCCCCAAATCCCAACCCCGCGGGAGCCTCCGGGACCCATCCGAGCCGGGCGGGAGCGGCGAGGAGCGGGGGCCGGGTCCCCCCTGGCCCGGGTGTCCCCACCGGGGGCTGCCAGCGCCGGGGCCCTGCGGGCTGGGCGGGATCGGCGGCCCCGGCGCTGGGCCC
>VZTF01003339.1:160740-179174 GCA_013397755.1 Cnemophilus loriae
GATATTAGGAAAAAGCTTTTCATGGAAAGAGTGGTTAAATACTGGAATTGTCTGCCTGGGGAGATGGTGTAATCACCATCCCTGGGTGTGATTAAAAAAAGACTGGATGTGGCACTCGGTGCCGTGGTTTAGTTGAGGTGTTAGGGCATGGGTTGGACTCCATGATCTTAAAAGGTCTCTTCCAACCTGGTGATTCTGTGAAAGGAGGGACTCAGGGCAGGAGGTGGATTTATCCCAGCTCAGGCAGCAGCACCAGGACATGGAATTCCTGTCTGGAATGGCAGCACAGGCTCCACCTCCCAGCTGCGGCTGGGCTTGGCTCCCATGCAATTGTCTGGGCTAGGAGGGACCCTAAAGAGCACCCAGTGCCACCCAGGGACACCTCCCGCTATCCCAGGCTGCTCCAGCCTGGCCTCGGACACTTCCAGGCACCCACAGCTACTCTGGGCATTCCACTGCAGCCCCTCCCAGCCAGGAACTCCTTCCCAACATCCCATCTGACCCCGCCCTCTGGGTTATTATCTGGCCATTATTCATATTCGTTCCTCAGAGTGAGGAAAACAACTCACCACATTCATTGAATTTATCTTTCAGCATTTTCCATGTAAAATCAAAAGGCAGCTGTGGGAAGAGAGGAACAAACCATTACTGAGGCTCTGCTGAACAACCTGCAGGCACCCCCAGCTCCCCAAAAACAGAACCCATCCCAGGACAGCCACTGCCATAAAATCACGGAATCATGGTCAGCCAGGAGCTCCTGGTAAGGAAACTGCTCCAACTCCCCAAAAATTTGGCAGCATCCAATATTACATACCATGACTGGAAACTGAGCATGGATGAGATCAATACATCAGTCCCAATGAACGGCATGGGTGGGAAGGGAGGGGTGGGAAAGGGCAGCAGTGGGAAAAGGAGGGAGATGCAAAGGGAGGAGGAAAAGGAGGACTCACATTTCTCACAAATATCTGACAGGCTTTCCGGGCCACCCCGGCTGCAGGGCCTCCGGCTCCTCCCAGGGACCCTGCAAAATTCCCTGCAAAGTTGCCCCGCTCCATGTCCATGGGCCGCTCGAAGTTGCCGCCCATGGCCAGCCCCATGCGCTCGATGCCCGCCCCCATGCCCTGCCCCATGGGCGGCCCCATCCTCTCCATGTTGGTGGCCCCGATGCGCTCCAGGCCCATCCTGTCCATGGGGGCGGCTCCCATCCTCTCTATCCCGATCCTGTCCATGGGCGGGGCCCCGATGCGCTCCAGCCCCGCGGGCATCCTCTCTATGACCTGCCCCATGCCCGCGCCCATGCCGGCGGGCACCATGCGCTCCAGGCCGATGCCCATCCTATCCATGCCCGCCCCCATGCGCTCCACGCCGGAGCCCATCCTGTCCATGGCGGAGCCCACGCGGTCGATGGCGGCGCCCATGCGCTCGATGCCGAAGCCCAGGCCGGAGCCCATGCGCTCGAGGCCGGAGCCCATGCGCTCCATGGCCGGCCCCATGCGCTCCAGGTTGGGCGCCAGGTGGTCGATGCCCAGCGGCGCCATGCGCTCCATGCCCGAGCCCATGCGCTCCACGTTGGAGCCCATGCGGTCCAGCACCAGCCCCATCCTGTCTATCTCCGAGCCCACCCTCTCCATCCCGTGCCCCATCCCGGCCGGGAGCCGCTCGATGCCCGAGCCCATCCGATCGATGCCGGGGGCCATCCTCTCGATCCCGGGGATGCTGGCGTTGCCACCACCTGCAACACAGCACAGACAGGATCAGGAGTGGGGCGGGGACACAGAAACCTGAGCAGCTGCTCGCTCTGCCGGAGTGAATTCCCAGCACTCAGAGCTCCCTCCTCCATCCAGGGGCTCTGGGCCTGCAGGATGAGGCGAACTCAGATGCTCAAGTGAGATCCTCCCTGCAGAGCTGCCCCAGCCCTGGGACCCCAAAATAAGGACCTGGAGCTGCTGGAGAGAGTCCAGAGGAAGCCCCAGAGCTGCTCCAGGGCCGGAGCCCCTCTGGAGCCAGGCTGGGAGAGCTGGAGGTGCTCAACTGGAGAAGGGAAGGGCTCCAGGGAGAGCTCAGAGCCCCTTGCAGGGCCTGAAGGGGCTCCAGGAGAGCTGGGGAGGGACTGGGGACAAGGGATGGAGGGACAGGACACAGGGAATGGCTCCCTTGATTCTGAAATGTTGTGATTTGGTCATTAACCCAATTAAATCTGGAAATTGATGGGGGAGCTGTCTGCTCGGAGATGTTTGGGTTCAGCTTTGCTCCAGAAATTCTGCAGTTTCATTACATTTCATTTCCAGGGAACGTGTTTGGAAGTTAAATGTGATACAGGCAGAAGGAGAAGCAGGATTCCGTTTTCACAACTTCCCAGCAGCATTTAAAAGCTAGAAAGCAAAGCTGAAATCTAAAACTCCTTGGTTTTCATAGTCTGCCAGGAATTTTTTTCCCAGGAGTGTTTTAATGCATAATATTGCTCATGTATTTCAAGATTCTATCCCTCAGAACTATT
Source organism: Cnemophilus loriae (assembly GCA_013397755.1). NCBI lineage: Eukaryota > Metazoa > Chordata > Aves > Passeriformes > Corvidae > Cnemophilus > Cnemophilus loriae. The sequence goes on from VZTF01003339.1 coordinate 163,238, forward strand.
ATTATGCTATAATCTATGACATACATAAAAATATACAACATTGTGCTGTAAGATATTCAAAATTAAGTGTATTAGGACTGTTAGAGGTTTCCTGTCCCATCTGAAATTCCCTTCCCAGCCTCATTATTGGTGTATTCTTTCGCACTCCCTGAATATTTAATTTTGACCAGATTCCTACAGCAAACCTAAAACAGAATATGTTTGTTTTTTTTTTTAAATTTGTGTCACCTCCGTGATTTTTGTGAGCAGTTCAGGGGTGAAAAGCAGGCAGGAAATGGATTTCATTTACTGCACTCACCTATTCCCCTCTCCAAGGTGTCTCCAAAACTCCGGGACATTCCCATCTCATTCCTTCCGAACTCCCTCTCGAATCCCCCTCCCATGGCCCGATCCATCTCTGCAGAGAGGAAGGTGGAGAAGTTTGCAGGGGGTTTCAGCAACCCCTGAGAGAACATTTTACCACAGGTTTTGGAGATTCACAGCACAGGAAGGCTTTTGTGATGTTCTCCTGATCATTTTGTCGTGGCTTCAGGAGCCCAAAAGTCCAAGGAAAAGCAGGATTTATCCCAAACCCATGGGAGGCTCTGGGGATTGGACAGAGCCAGAATCCTCCTGAATAAACCCTTCAAGGCACCACCAATAAATCACTGGGTTTGTGTGGCTCAGAGGCCACGAGGGACTTGGGGACACAGAGTCAGCTGGAAAAGCCCCAAGTTATTCCCATAAAACTGAGAAGAGGCTTCTGGAAAGAGGGACCCCTCCCAGGGGAGCCAGCAGGATCCACAAAAATCCAGTGCCTACCACTCATCCTGCCCATGTTCATCCCGGCTGGGAAGCGGCCGATGTTTTCCATGCCACCGAAGGGACCTTCCATTCCTGAAAAACAGAATTTCCAGGGATTCTTCATTCAGCAGGGCATTCCAGCTCCACGCTGCACACCCAGCAGCTGCTGCCACACAACATTCCCACGGGCACGAGACAACTCCCTACCAGCAGCTCCCAAAAAGGAGTCAGGATTTGGGCACGGCATTATAAAAATCAGGGAGTCGGAGAGGTTTGGGTTGGGCCATTGAGGATCCAGTTCCAACCCCCAGGGACGGCACTTCCAGCTCTCCTGAGCTAAGGAAGCACAGGTCATGTTTTATGGGATGTACCCACCCTCCCCACACACCTGAAGCACTTTGAATACCCAAAAAGGACCAAATTGTCGCTGAATTGGTGATGATTTCCCAGCACACAAACTCCTGCCGCACGCACACAGCTCAGGCTGCAGGACTTTCACAAAGGCCAAGCTATGAACAGATCAAGAAGCACAGCTTACCTCCCATTTTATTCATTCCAAAGCCCATGCCTTCCATTCCCATTCCTCAAAATAAAAGAGAAAGCTTTATGTAGCAGGTGTCACCCAATCAATCCCAGCCAAAGGCTGCAGAACTCAAACCACACAACACATCCATGGCTTGGGCTGAAGAGCTTACAAGGGATAACTCTGAGGAGATTCCAACGTTCCTGCTCAGAAAATCAAGCAGCAAAGGGGAAAAACCCACTGGCATTTCGACACGGAAAGCTGAGTGTGTGCTACTTTTTAGGTGGCTCTTTGAAACTTGTGCTATTATTTCGGCAGATCCTCACCAAAGATTTGCAAGCCCACTAGAAGTGTTAAAAGTGAGAGATGGTTTGGAGTCGCATGGATCTTTGCAGTGTCTGCTGCTCATGCTCAAGAGTCAGAAAATGAGAGCTGTGTCTTGACCACAGTGAAAAAAAAAAATTTAAAAAAAAATGGAGCAGTTGGTTAAATTCAAGTTTCCATTATCAAGCTGAACAAAAAAAAACCTCATGTGGCTTTAACATTCCTAAGAAACTTCCAACTTTTTGGGGAGGCAAACAAAGCTATCTACCTTCTACACAGCTTAAAGCTCTCATGAAACAAAAGCATAGGAGTAATCTTCTTACCTCCAGGTCCCATGTTGCCCATTCCCATGCCTTTGTTTAAATGATTTGCATCAATAGGTTGACCTCCAGGTCCTAATCCCATGCCAATACCACCAAGACCATCTGAAGAAAATATTCAGATATCAAAAAAGCCTTCTTTCCATAGTTTGACAAAACAGCAAGTTTTATTTCTTAAGTAATTGACTTTCATTCTCCAAAAAAAGCTTGCTGTGTCCCCCCTGTGGGGTGTGCACTGAAAGCAGGGAAGTGTGGAGTAAATCAAGAGTAGATGTGTCTTGAAATAGGCTAAAAACTATCTCCAATTATTTGGTTTCATGTTTAAATTTCCATCTTACTGCTGAGAAAACTTGGTTTGGAGCTGACTCCTGAAAAATAACTGGCTAGAACACTGCTTCAATTGGGCAAAGTCCTCGGCTGAGGAGGAGGATGGAGTGGGCAATTTGGGAGAAAGATCCTCTAAACCTCTGCACAGTTCTCACCCTGGACTGACAGGGGCTCATTTCCACCTCTGCCAGGGCTGGCCCCTTGCAGGGAAGAACTGAAGCCTCAGGTGCAGCCTATGGATCAACGACAGCCACCTATGGAATTGCGAGCACACAGCCAGCCTCTCTCTGAGCAAACACAACACGGCATCCCCAGGCGTGGATTTGAATCTTCCTTAAGGATTCCTCAGCCCAAAGAAAGAAGAAAAAGCCTTTTTTTTTTTCCTGAAGCAGGAAGAAAGTTCTCAGCTCGGCACAAACACCAGCTCATGGCATCCTCTGCCTGGCAGGATTCCCTCGTTTCCAGCTCAGCACTGAACACGGGAGTGTTGAATCTTGTTTTAAAACAGCACAAGGTCCCCCTTCCCCGCCCCGGTAAAGGCCAAAATCCAGGCTTCCAGAGGGATTTGGGAAGTTTTGCACCAAGGTAATGGAATTGGAACTCAGTGACTTTGTCGTGAGGAGAGGAACATCCTTACAGTGGTACTGCTGCTGAGGAAGGCCTTGACAGACACTGAAAGCTGAACTAGGGAGGGACTAATTAATGATCATTAATAATGGGCAATTTAGCAGCACGCAACAGGTCTGGTTCCCAGGAAGAAAACAGCATCTGTCTGAATTCAGAGAATCCCAGAATCCCAGACTGGTTTGGGTTGGAAGTTACAGCTCATCCACTTGCAGCCCCAGCCCTGGGCAGGGACGCCTTCCACAGCCCAGGCTGCTCATGACAATTAAAATTCCATCAACAGCCCCAATTTAGGTGCATTTGAACAAATTCAGCCTCCAGCTCTTCCCTTCCAGTCCCAACTCTTCAGTATTTCCAGTATCTCATCCCAGCACAGCCGAGGCTGGGAGGGGCCTTTGGATCAGCTCAGCCCAGGCCGCTGAGCCCGGATCACATCCACAGCTTTGGAGGATTCCCAAGGATGGAGACTCCACAGGAGCTCTGAGCAACCCAGGCACCCTCCCAGGAATGTTTCCTTACATCCACGTGGAGTCTGTGGATTCCCACTGCTGCTTTAGACTCGATCTTTTAGTTCATTCCAATTCCAAGTCGGAAGGAGCAGCTTGGGGCAGCCAAATTATTCTCAATTTCCATCTCTTGGGTTTTGGTCGGTGCTTTCTGCCTCCTGCACCTCCAAGAAGGGCCTGGTTCCCTCTTCTTTCCATATTTAATTCATTGATAAGATCCCCCTTTGGAAATCTGAAGGCCTGGAAGACTCTCAGGTCCTGAATTCAGCCCTTTCAAAGCAAAGGAGAACATTCCATTCCCAGAGCACCGTCCCACAGAAGGAGGTGCTGACTGATTCATGGTGATTCCATTAAATCCCACTGTCAGTGGAAGGCACTGGGATCTTGGAATTGCAATGGAGAGCTCTGGAAGCCTTGAGAAGGTGAATGTTTTAAGACAAGCTTCTAGCCATGAGCTGAAAGAAGTATCCAAAAAAAATCACTGAGCAGCTCTTCTTCACTATTCCCCCTTCTGAAATGATTCAGGAGTTTGGATCCCAGCTTTCCAGTTTGAACCAGAGTTTTACTGGGGCTGGGACTGGTTCCCAGGTGCTGAACAGCCAAATAAAAAGCAGAAATGTTGAATCATGCAGGGGACACTTACGAGGGAGTTGTTGGGGTCGCTCTGGAGGGAAGAAATCTCCTTTGGGAAAGGCTCGTTCGTCCTAAAAGGAATTCAACACGTTAAAGTCGGCAAGGAAAGCAGGAAATTATTTCCCGATTCTTAAAATTTTGAATTAAAATACAGAAATTTCAAGTTAAAGCAGTCTTGACTGTAGTTTTGATTTGTCTTTTAGTGAAGTAATCCAAATTAACCTTCCCTGATGGCATCAGTTCAGTAGGAAACAGGCAAATCACACATTTCCCCCTCTGGATTTTGATCCAGCCCAGAAACCACAAATCCCCCAAATCCAGGAGTGCACTCCCAGCTCGGGAAGCAGTGGGAATGGGGGTGTCCTCACCATTTTGACGTGCATGGGTCTGTCAAAGAGCAGCTGCCCATTGAACATGGCTGGGGGTCGTTAAGGATCCTTGTTCAAGCACTGAGGGCTCTGACGGGGAGCACAAAAACCCCTCAGGAAACCCCATCTCCTCAGTTACCGTTCACAGATTATCCCAAATCCTTCTGCCTTCTCTAAAACTAAAAAACCTTGAAATCCAAATATACTGAACATTCAAAAAAAAAGGGGCTTTTTGAAATTAAAAAATGATAAAAACGCATTTCTGGCTTAGATGAAGTTCACTAAGAGATCCAAAAAGTGACTCCAAATCAGCCCAAGTGTTTAAATGTTTCCTCAGTCACTTTATCCATTTAAAACAAGAGAAAACAGGGAGAAGTTCCACAGCAACACCCACATTTCGAAGTGTGCCATGTCAGTGAATCCTCTGCCCAAGTCTGGCTCCCACAAGGTTCAGTGGTGCAGTGCAGAAGAGAATTAACACTCAAACAAACTCTGGGAAGGGAAAGGAGGAATATTTATCTCCTTTCCATACCATAAGCAGGAGTTGAGAGAGTAGTATCTGGAATTTCATTGCTGTTTGGTTTCTAGGGAGCAAATCATTGCTTGGCCAGTGGAAGGAGCCAGGGAACAGGAAAACACCAGATCCACGTGCCTTGGCACAGGGACTTTTTCCTTTCCAGACAAATCTTCTCCCAGAATTGCATTTTAATACCAATTACAACTTAGACAAACTTATCTGGGACAGAAGTACATTTATCCATGTGGGAAAGGGAATTTCCTTTGCTAAAGATTCTGAGCAAACTGCAGCAATTCCTTCAAGATGGAATTTTGTCTCTGTTTCGCTTTTCCTTCTATTTTCCACCCACTACAACCTGACCTTCCACGCCCTGGCAATATCCTCCCTGGGAATACAATTCCCACTCTCCCCCTGCTGTGTTTCCCAGCTCTCTGCCCCGTTCCCAGTTTGCTGCTGAGGATACAGATGGCCTGCACGGCCTCGATGGCCTGCTCGAAGGTGACGGTGCCGATGCCCCGGCTCTTGCCGTCCTTGTCCTCCAGGATGTCGGCCCGAACCACCACCCCGGCCATGCTGAACACCTCCTTCAGCTTCTTCCAGCCCACCTTGTAGTCCAGCTGGAAAACAGGGCAATGCAAGAGAGGTTTCCATGACAAAACAGCTTTGGTGGGCTCGTGTCCTTCCCTGGTATCGGCATTAAAGAGTTGTCAGAGAGATGAGCTAAAATTTAACCAAAGTACAGAGGTTTGTTCAGAAATCCCAATGAACAGACTCCGTGGTACAGCTGAACTGAGAACCTCCTCAGCACAATCACCAGGACACAGAGGAACTTTTCCAAGGCTCTTCCTCCCTCAGCTTTGCCCCAGCTGAGAGGCTCACACTGCTGGCTTTGCAGGGGGGGTGCCCGGCACTCACGTTGGCCACGAAGACGGTGCTGCCGAGCCGGCCGGCCTGCAGGGCGTGGATGATCTCGTTGGGGATGTTGGGGTTGTTCAGGATGCTGGGGGGGATGTTGATCATGCCGGGGCCACCAGGGCCAGGTCCGATGCCCATCCCTCCTGCTGCCATCACCTTCTGCATGGCCCTCCTGGCGTGCTCCCCGTCGGGGTCCTGGGGGGACACAGACACACTCAGAAAGGGGACACACGCACTCAGAGCCCCTGTCCCCAGTGGGCAGTGCCAGGGGGACACACACACTCAGAGCCCCTGTCCCCAGTGGGCAGTGCCAGGGGGACACACGCACTCAGAGCCCCTGTCCCCAGTGGGCAGTGCCAGGGGGACACACACACTCAGAGCCCCTGTCCCCAGTGGGCAGTGCCAGGGGGACACACGCACTCAGAGCCCCTGTCCCCAGTGGGCAGTGCCAGGGGGACACACGCACTCAGAGCCCCTGTCCCCAGTGGGCAGTGCCAGGGGGACACACGCACTCAGAGCTCCCACCTGCCACGGGCAGTGCCAGGGCTCAAACGGGAATCTCCCTTTATCCTGAGCTATCTGCTCCCTAAGCACTCCCAGCCCACTGCTTCCCTTTCATTGTCACCCAATTTATTTCATTTTAGCCAACACCCAGCACCATTTATCATTTAAATGATACCTTTATTATTGGTACCCTTTAGCAAGTCTTTCCTCCCCAGGCATTTCCCTGGTTCCCAGAGTGTTTATCCATCATTAATACCAACAACAAAGCTCTGTTCCACCTGTTCCAAACCCTGACAAACCCCCAGTGCCACTGGAGAGCTTCTGGAATGAACTCCCAGGACTGGCTGCCAATGGCAAAGCCATTAAAATGGAAATCCATCTTTGGGGTATTCCAGGAAAGAGCTGATTCTATGGAAGTGTTGGTGGAATCCACTCGTTCTGATGCAGAATTCGAAGGGAAGTTTGTCAAGAACAAACACTCATGGAGGTTTCTGTGTTAGATCATTAACAAAGGAACTGCAATTAAAGCCAAACTCCAGCTTTGTCCTCAGAACAAATTCAGTCTTGAAAACCACAAGTTCAGCAGTGGTTCAAATGATTAGAAAAAGGTCGACTGGGGTTTTTTTTAATCTCTTTAAGTCCTGCTTTCTGTCCCTTATCCTCTGAGTCAGCCCTAAACCTTTCACGAGAACTCCCCCTTCCCACTCCAGCCCGCCAGAACAGATCCACTCCTTACTTCTTTCACTTTCAGGGGTCTCCCACCAAGACTGTGCTTGTTCAAAACCTCGGCAGCCTTCTTCATGCTCTCTTCCATCTTGAACTCAACCACCCTGTGGGGACACAGCACAGCTCAGGGTGTTTTGTTCAAAGAAGTTTCCTTGGATTTCTGGTATAAATTCTGAAGGAACTTACGCGCATCCCTGGCGAGGTGATTTCCCAGGCCAGTCCCAGGGAGGAGGGAAGAGAGAAGAAATAAAGTCAGTAAAAGCCCAAACCACACACAAATATTTTATTATTAAAGCCAAATCACATCAGTTAAGCCCTACCAGCGAAAATAAATGTAACCTTACACAGGCAAGCCTCCAATACTGGAATTCCATGATTTCTTATGCCTTAACAGGATTAACCTGGGGTCTCTGAGGGTGTAACCAACACTAAATCCCGACTCTCCAAGAAATACCACACGCTTCCTGTGACCTGCTCTTCCCTGGCATACAGCAAAACCCTCCACACTCTCACCCTAAATCCAGATCCAGGACACTTAGGAGTGCTCCTACTGTCTTCCCTGATCCTGGACTCAAGGCCCATGAAGGCACTGAACGTTTACATTTAGGAATTTACCTCGTTCTACTGGCCCAGGAAGTGGAGTTTCCAGCACCTGCTGTTGCACCCTGGCCTTTCCAAACTCAGCCAACCACTCGAGTGACTTTTCCAAAGCACAGGAATATTCCAGAGCCCTGTCCTGCCTGCTGGGCTCCGGGGTCACACGGCCAACGCCAACGGCACGCAGGGAACAGCTCCTGACTGCAGAGCCCACCCCACCTCCTCCCATCCCGCAGCACTCCTGACCTAGAGCCGCTGCACATCCACACTCTGAGCCTCCCTGGCCTCCTCTGTCCAGCACACAGAAACATTTCAGGTAGAAAATCCACAAAGAAACTCTCAAACACTTACCCTTGACTTTCCTTCAGCGTCCATTAAGAGCTCCACGTATGTTACCTCACCAACTACAAATCAGATTCCAGACGACACAGATACCAAGGGAGAAAAGCCAAGAAAACAATGGGAATTTAGAACAATCAACAACCGTGTATGGAGCCTCTGCCTTATAAGAAAGCCCAGAAACACTCCATGTTCTCTAGACCACTAAACTGGACAATTACAGGTATGCAGTAAAGGCTTCAAGCACTTCAATATGTTCTTGGTTTTCCTCCACCTCAAAAGCCAGAGATTTCCACAGCTCCCTGGACCTTTAGTGCCCTCTCCTTACCTGAGGCAATCCAAACCCATGGGAAAGGCTGCAGGAACAAGTTCCCTTAAATTCCCACAGGATGCGATCCTGGCTCCACAATCCAGAATTTCAAGTGATTTGTTCTCCTCAGGATTTAAAGACAAAATTGCCCAAAAAGGGAGGAGTCCCACTGAACCAACAGATCAAGAGATCACTGGCTGCCTGCTATTTATTTCAGCAGGTTTTTGTTAAGCCACAATAAATTCCATTTTAGCATTAAAATCTGCCGTATTTGCTCTCAAAACAAAACTGTCAATAGCGAAAGGCAAAAGTCCGTGGAAAACTCCCCCTGCCCCTTTCCTCACAGGATTGGGATTGCCTCTCTAGGACCAAATAACCCTGGCAGGGACCTCCAGAATCCAACTACCCAAATGGCTGCTGCCTTTGAAGGGACTGGCATACAGAAGAATGGAATAAACATTCTTTTTTTTTTAATTTTTTTCCTTTGTGGTTTTACAAGTCCTGGGGTTTCAATTTAAACCAGGAGGACTCCAAGTTGCATCATGTGGACAGTGGAACGTTTTATTTGTGGGAAACCACGAGCCAGTTGAGTGTGAACGGTTTAATTGGAGCAAGGAACTGGGGTTTCACAGGACTCTGCCTCTGCCAGGGACAGAGGGAGGTGTTCAGCCTGACCTCCCCCAGGCCCAGCGCTTTACAGGACACTGGGTATCACTGGGGAAAACTGACAGCCTGGAAGATCTCTCTTGAAGCTGGAAAAAAAAAAGGGAATGCTTAATGAAATCGTTGATTTTTAATCTCCATTTCTTATTTGAAACACTAATTTAGCAGTAAGAGCATTCCAGCCAGAGAACAGGATAAACAGCTCTGATCCACTGCTGCTTTTGGGAGGACAAGGTTTGAGGCTGGGAAAGGCTCACAAGCCCCTTTTAAGGGGCTCCACTGGAGTGTCCATTATTATCCACAGCTCCACCAGCTCGATCCGTGTTGGCATCAAGCCCAACAGAAGGAATTCCAGTCTCTGATTCCTCTGAGCTCACGCAGCACACGTGGGATTGATCCCAAGGAGTCCTGGGGGGGTTCAGCATTGCCACGAGGTTCTGACGCCATCCAGCTCAACAGCAGCAGCCAGAGTCCAACCACGCCTGGGGCTGGGATGCAAACGGATTCACCGATTCTTCCCAGGTGACCTCCACTCCAAAACCTCTCCGAGCCACAGCTCCCAGGTCTGGCACCCTCTGAACACCGCCCCCGACCAGGGCTCTCCTCTCCCAGCCACTCCAGCTACAGCTCCTCCTGCAGATCCACACTAACAACTCCCAAAGGAGTTTCCCAAGTCTGAGGGTATCCAACACAATCGAACGTTTGCTCTCGGAGCCAATCCCTGACTCTGAACCACAAGATCTCCAGGAATCCCTTGGAAAGTGGAGTCTGGGCCAATTTTGCTCAGAGCTTCCCGCTCGAGCCTCACAGACACATTAAAATCCAAATATCCAGCCTGAAGCAGCTGCTTTCCTCCAAAGGACACCTGAACTTCCTGAAGAGCCCAATTTCAGAACAGCAGGGGGGGAAGGACACAGTGCAACAGCTCAGCAGCCAAGACAGAGCCCAGAAAACAGAACCACTGCCACAAAATTGCATTATTTGCACCTTAAAACGTGTGAGAGGAGCCAACCCAACCCCTCTGCCAGGAGAACGCTGTCTGCAGCTGGCAAAGGAAACCTTTTTTAAGAAGCTAGGCTAGGTCCCATTTCATTTGGAGTTCTGGGAGGTTTTTTTAGATCTCAAAGCACAGGATGCCATGGAAAAGTACCAGGAGCAGATATCCACGTGCTAGACCAGGATAAATGCCCAGCGATCCAGGCAGGATCCCCTCCTGCCAGAGAACAGCTGGATTCTGTCAGGGAACATCTCAGAGCCACAAGTGGAGAAATTCCATCCAAGCACAGAAACTTCAGGAGCCTCCCAAGGGAGGAAACTTCCAAAAAACACCAGCTCCAAGTCACTGCAGGCTTAATTAAGGAACACTTTCCTCGTGGTGTCTTTAAGATTTAAAGTAGAGGAGACTGGTTTATGGATTTATTTAAATCTCACCATTGGAAGTTCAGAAACTCAGCTTTTCCCAAAGCAACAGACTGGAGCAGAATTTACTGCAATAACCAGAAATCCAAACTGAAGAAAGCTTCAGCATTATTTATCACAGTCATTATTTTTCCTCTCCTTTTAAACTCTGTATGACTTCCCAAAGTTTATCAGCACAGAAAATGCCAATGTTCAAGCTGGGCTGCTCCAGCAGAATTCCAATACTCTGCAGGGCCTGTCCAGGAAGCTCAGACCAGGATCCTCAGGGTGACCTGAGGCCCTGAAGACACATCTGGGAACTCCACAGAACGAGCTCAGACAGAAATGTCAACTTTAGGTTGGGCAATTTGATTTCAACAGTTTGTGACAAAGCAAGGAGCTCTGAGCGGTGTGAAAGGTGCAGAGAGGGAAGTGGGAGCAAGCACAGAACCGGGACAGGGGGAAATGCTTTGCAGCAGTTATTCCTTGGCCTCCAGGGCCAACAGTAAACACTAAACAGGGAAGGAAAACTCAAAACTGGCTGGATGTCTCCTCATGTCCTGAAGAACAAGTGATCCAAGAGGATCAAAAAGCTTCACATTCCCAATGTGAGGCAAAGCAGAGCTGGCCACAGCTCCTCCCTCACTTACAGGTTAAAGCTTGGGACAGGCAACCCCTGGAAAGTTCCAGGGGAGGTGGGGAGAGAAGAGGAGCACATTTTAGACATGCAAAGCTTTGGTTGAAGAGAGAGAAGGAAAACCTTCCCAAAGCAGAAACAGGAGTCAGCAATTCTGTCACAGATAGGGAAGGGAAACTTCTCTTTTGCAAGAGAACACCCACAAAAAGCGGTGATTTTGGCCCTTGAAGAGCTCAGGCAACAAAGAGGGAGCGAAAAGCTCCCTGCAGCCAGGGAAGGGCTGAGATTCCTCAGAAAGATGGTGAAAGCCCGAGGAAAACAGAGCAACTCATCAGAGACTTCATCGAAAGGAAGGGGGAACAGGTCAGGGCTGGAACAGCACACTCCTCCCTAGAACTCCACACTGTGACCAAACCTGGTGTGCCAGTGTCACCCGCACTGGGGTAACAGCTACTGCTACTGGAGTAACCCCAGTGCTCACCAGTACTGGCACTGGGACACCAGCAGGAGCCACGAGTTCCATCTTCAGGAGGCCACAAAGCTTCCACGATTCCTGGAGATTTGGAAGGAAGGCAGCACGTGGGGTTTAGGAGCTGCTCTTGGCATGGGGACTCAGGCTGGGAAAGCTTTGTTCCTGGTTTTCCAGAGCCCTGGGCTGTGATGGAGAAGGGAATGTGGGCACAGCCCTGCCAGCACGACCTGGCCAGGGTGTCCTGTCCAACCCAGAGGGGACACGAGCCTGTCCTTGCCTGCAACTGCTCCTGGTCATGGTGACATCCATGGAACCGCGCTAATTATGGTAATTAACGTGTCCCTACCCACACAACATGACAATTACTGTCTCGATTTACAGCTAATCCCTCTCCTTGGATTCTGTGCCTTTTGCTACTCTGGGCAGGCAGAAGGTTTCAGATACAAAATCCTGTATTTCCTAAAGGAACCAATAAACACCTGGAATTCAGATCCCAGTTTTTTGATGCCGCGGCATCACCTCCCTTCCACCAGCTGCCACGAACGTTCCCACGTCTCTCCCCATGCTTGGGGGGCAGATCAGGACAGGTATCCAGCATCCAGTTACTTCCATGGAAAACTGCTGCCTCGGGAAGCCCTTCCCAAATTCCCGTCAGCGCTGCCGCTCGGTCAGTTCGGTCACACCTTGCATGCACCAGCCAAAACGAGGGAGTTCCAAACAAGAACATCTCTTCATTGCATTACCAACATTCCCACTGCATACCTGTAATTGAGTTTCTCCAACCAATCCACTGGGATGCCCGAGCCACGGCGTTGGGAGACAGAGAGAGGTGGCACCTGGAGCAGCCTGGCCACTCCCAGGCTGCAGGAACAGCGGCAGCTCCTGCCCCGGCACCTCCTGCACACACGGCACCTCCCCGAGCTCCTGCTGCTGCAGCCCCGGCTGCACGGGGGCCCAGCCCTGCAGCAGCCCTCACACACCCAGGGTTTCCCCTCGGGCACAGAATTCCACCTGCTCCCAGAGCCTCCTGGGACATTTGGCCTGGCTGTTCTTACGCTTCCGAAGCAAGAATTCCGACGGCTGGAGTTTGCCACGGGCACATTCCTGGGGCTTGGAACTGCTGTGCCTTGGGGCAAGGACTGAGCAAGCCCGAGCACAGCACGAGAGCAGCAGCTTGGGAGAAGTCCAACACAACCCCACGGCAAATCCAAACTGCTGGATCCATCAGCAGTGCCAAACCCCGGGAAGGACGATCCCAGTGTCAGCAGGACAAGCCCTGCAGCCAGAAGGAAAAGGCTCCAACGTTCCCCTAGGAGCATCTGCTGGAATGAGCAGCTGAACAGCCCGGCAGGAAACAATCCCAGCCCGGGCTGTGCCATCCACGGGAACTGCAGAGAAACCACAAGACACCGGGGACGGGGTTCAACACAGCACACAGAGTTTGACATCTCCACACCCGCAGATCCGGAACACCAACGGAGCTGGGGTGGCCAAGGGGCAGTTAAGGGTCCGTCCATAACCAGGGCCTGTTCAAGCAGCCTTTGAGGCTGACACTGTTGCCATGACACAAAACCACTGCTGGCTCTCGAACAGCCCCTGATTAGGGAAGCTCCCAGTGCTCCCAGTCCCGACGGCCCTTCCACAGACTCGGTTCCCTCTGCCTCCAAAGACAAACATTTGAAACCCTCCGGAACTTTGTTTTCCCCTTCTTTAGGCCACGCCTCAAACACCTGAACTGTCGGTCCTCACCCAGCTCCAGCACAATGACCACTGCCCGCTACCCTGGCTGATGCTCCGTATCCAGAAGTGCCCCACAGGAAATGTTGTGCTGTTACTCTGAACTTGGTTTAGACATTTTTTAAGGCTGGAGAAGCCAAGGATTTTCTTGCCACTCCACTGCACTTCCAAGGTGACTTGAAAACTAGGAAGCTGGGCACCAGCCTGAAGAAATGACACTGATTTAGACTCGTCACCACCTGAGAACTCAGCTCAATCTCTTCATCTTCCTCAAGAGATGAAGATGTTCAGGTCAGCAAAGGCAGCTCCCATCCACACGGCAATTAAATGGAACTGTGGAAGGGGCAACACCACAAACCTGATTTCCAAAGCCCTCATTCTGCTGCAGCACATGCCAAAGCACCAACCTGATTCAGCAGCCAGCCCAAACCCCTCCGGATTCGGGGACACGGCTGGATATCCACACACCAGAGCAGGACGTAACCACCTGAATGCTCAAAAAACATGAAAATGCTTCAGAAAGTCCAGCTGCACTTCAAGGCTCAACTCTGCTGCAAGCCTGGGGTTGCATCCCTAAGGAAAACACTCCTAATCCCGGGATGGAGCTCTATCAGCTGCCTGCCAGAGGCCTCCACAGGAACCGTCCCCTGGAAGGCTGCCAGGGACAGAGGTTGCGCAACACCCGGGAAGGCTTCGGGAAGAGCTTTTCCACACTCAAGTGCACCCAGAAGTGCAAGTGCTGAGCTACAGACAGAGCCAGGCACGGGCTGGAGCACAGGACAGCCTTGGCCACCTGAGCTGCACTTTACCTTTCTCTTTGACCAGGTCCTTCAGCGACTGCCACTTGACGTCGAAGGGGATGTTGGTGATGAAGGCTCGGTACCTCTTGGCGGGGTTGGCGTAGGGCTCGAAGCGGTTCCCTCCCCTCTTCATCCCCTTCTCCTTCTTCTTCTCATTCGGGGTCGGGCGCTCGCCTTCGCTGCAAGGGAGAGAATCCCCGTGAGCTCCTGGGGATGGAGCAGAGCCACCACCTCCACATGGAGCAGAACCAAACCATGGAGCCACCGAACCCCGGAGCAGTTTGGGTTGGGAGAGACCTTAAAGCCCATCCCTTGCTGAAAGAAATAAAACCAACCAAGGGAACAAAATGCTTCAGCCTCACCCTTACATAATTCCCTTCACTAATCCAATTAATCTCGTTGCTCACTCGGTGCTGCTGGAGAAGATGCACCAACACAGCTTGAGGAGGAATTCGGAACACAGCAGATAAAAAAGCTGAAGTTTCTACAGTCTGTCTGTCCTGAGCCTTTCCCAACTCAGGACCCGGGCAGCCCTGCAAATTCCAGGTCAGAAATCCCAGCTCCATCCCTCCAGGACCATTCCAGTCCCTGAACAGACACAACAGCCTGCAGGGAAGAAGGAAATGAAGAATGCAGAGGCCTCTGAAGGTTTATAGTTCACTGTGCCCCCTGCTTTTATCACCCAGCAGCCAAAGCTTCTCCCGACACAGCGATGGGAATTTTCCAGCCTTTCTCTCACTGAACTTTTTTAAAGCTTCTTAATTTAATGAAGTAATTAAAACTCCAAAATTAGACTTGAAATAGGACACTCCTTTCTCCACCTTCATTTCTGCTTGGTTGACGAAATAACACAAAATTCAGTAGTTGTGTTAAAAGCTGCACTCAGATTTTAGTGGTTACTCCTCAAACTGGATTTCCCCAAGGACACTGAGAACATGCCTTGGTGTTATCCCTGTGGAATTCTGGATATTCCAAACAGAACCGCACCTGGAGGCACAAACAAATCCCCTGCAGGCATCCCAAATGGAACAACAAAATCACGGCAGGGAGATATCTTTGTTTATACTTCCAGGAATACACTGGCTCCTCGTGGGGACAAATTGCTGATTCCATATTCTCAGGAGTGGTGGGAACGTCCTCCCCTAGCCCTGGATTCCCTGGGATCAGGGATGTCTCTGCCCCTGCCTGGGGGAGATTTCATCAGTCAATGAAATTGTGCCCGTCAATATTTTATTGCCCAAAGCACAGTCTGGCTGTTCTTTAATGGAAAAAAAAAAAATAAAAATAGATATGGATCTTTTTTCCTCCCAAAGTGACTCTTGGAAAGCTGCAACACGACCCACAAACTCACATCCAACCTCGAGTCTGCACCGGGAATCACAGCGCACCAGGTTCAACCTGGTTCTTATCACCCCGGCACGAAACTGAGGCCAAAACCGCCCTGAGGGAGAGAAATCCTTCATATTCCACGGATTTGGTACCAAAACCGGCTTTGCCAACTGCGGAATTTTCACGGAGCATCAACACGAGGAAGTGAGAAGCAGCTGAGGCTTTTTCTGCCGTTCGTCCCCACGTTTACGGAGCCGGAACCGCAGCGCTGCTGACTTTGGTTGAAATTTCTGTAACGTTTTACCGACACCAGCCACCGGGATTGTGCAACCTTAAGCACTCACCCTCGAGGTATCTGCGCTCCTAAATCCCCTCAGGGATAAAATCACCCCCGAAACGGAGCACACTCTGCTCCAAACCGTGCAGCACGATGGGATAAATGCTGAGAGCAACCGAGTCATTACAACTTATCGACAGCACAAAAAGTAACCAACTTAAACATCCCCACGCTGGCACAGCCTGCTCCCCCCGGAGAGGCCTAAACTCCACCAAAACTCAGCACTGGCTTTTCCTGAGGGGATGCGG
>VZTF01003347.1:1894-12209 GCA_013397755.1 Cnemophilus loriae
TCCCCCCCAAGTCTTTCTCCACAGGGCTGCTCTCAATCACTTCTCCACCCAACCTGTAGGTGTGCCTGGGATTGCCATGACCCAGGTGCAGGACCATACCTGAGGGAGCCTACACTAGAGGCTACACTAGTAAGATTGGGGATGAAAAGATCTCTTTCTGCCCTTCTTCAGCAATTACTGGGTCTGTTCACTGCCTCTTTTAACTGCTCCCATATGGTCACAGACTGGTGCCTGGTTGCTGGTTTGCTCTTACTTTGATTCTCCCACTGGGCTGGTGGAGTGGCCTCCTACAGAGAGGAGCCCTTCCTATGTGCCCTTCCTTGAAAACTGCTGTGCCACGCCCTGGCTGATGTGGCATGCCCTGTTTGCTAGCTGTCTTGGTTGTGCTGCGAGTTGCTCATGCTCCTTAGGGGCCCCTTATGAGCAAGTGGGGGTGGCCACTGTCTCTGGTGGCTCCGCCCACGCTGAGTCACCGCTCTAGTGCGAACTGCCAACCATATGGATCTTGGCACTCCTGTTCTCCTGAGTCTAGAAACTTGCCCCGTTCACAATGATTCCCTGCTCTGCTGGGGGAAGTGCCTGCACCGGAGCTGTTCACCTTGGTGAGTGACAGTGTTCAAGGCCAGGCTGGATGGGGCTTTGATCAACCAGGTCTATTGGAAGGTTCCCTGCTGTCCTGGGGTGACTGTATGGTCTAATATCCCCATCATCTGTTCTTTTACCCACGAATGGGCCCTGTGCCTTTAAACTACATCCGGGAGCAAGGGAAGGAGAAGCGGAGAAAAGCGGCGGCGCGCAGTTTGTTTTGAAGAAAAACCTCACTTCCGCCCCCGGAATTCCTCTCTCGCTGGACTGTGCAGCCGCACGGATCAGGGAGTTTTTGTTTCTTCTTGCTTTTAAGTTTTTTCCTCTCGTTAGCTTAGAAAAGGGTTTCTTGGACTGTGCTGTTCAGCTCTGCCCGGCTCTGGACTGAAAGACCCGAGTAAATACCGGGGAGCCCACGCTGCGTGGCCCACCAGGGCCCGAGCTGCCCTGTGGCCTGGACGCCAGACCCCGAGCTCTGGAGAGAGAGAGAGAGAGCTGGGACACACCCACGGAAGGACTCTGAGCCACGGGAGGACTCTTTTCTCTGATTTTACCATCTCTTCAGAGCAAGAGAGGTTTATTGTTTCCTATTATTCATTTTTCATGCTTGTGAATACTTTGCTTGTTAAATAAACAGTTTTTTACACTTTTCTCCGAGGAGATTTTCTCCCGATCCTAGAGTGGGGGAGGGGCTGCTAGAATTTGGCCCTTTAGAAGAGACCTCCTCTGGAAGTTTCTTTCCAAATTTGTCCCAAACCAGGACACCTGCCCATAGCAGGAGGGTTGGAACTAGATGATCTTGAAGGTTCCTTCCAATCCAAGCCTTTCTATGCTTCTATGATTCTGTGATTCAGGTAGAGTAAACAGATGACTATTTCTACTGTATTGTGCTTTCATATAACTGCTAAGAAGTTATTTACCAAAGAAGAACTCCCAAAGACAAAAGAAGTTGCTTAGCTTGTCAGCATCAGGGAATCGGAGATGTTGAAATATGACTCTCATCTAGAAGTGAATGTTGCAGAAGCTAGTGGATGATCTAATGCACAGTCTTAGTATTATGGGCCAACACCTCCCCTTGCAATACAAAACTGTAATTGATCCTACAAGTATAAATATGTTTTAAAGCACTTTCTGGGAACCTTTCACAATGGAAAACAGGATGGGTTATTTTAATAATTCCTGAAGTCACTGGGGTTCTCTTTAAAATTTAGCATTCTCTGATTCTTGAACAGAGAAGGATACAAAATGCTGGCAATACTACTTGTCCAATAACATATTCAGCTAGTCGTTTCTGATTTTAATTCTGGGTAGTTTACCTTTTAATAGGAAAAATCCTATCATCGCTGCAAATTATTGGCCTACTGTCTATACAGTGCTGTCTGAAGGTCCCAACACAAGGTTTTCAGGAATATGCAGATCACGATCATTTACAATCACATGAGATATTTGAGCAAAGTATCTTTTGCTTTGTCCTGAACCTAATATAAAGAAAACTCTGGATAATGCCCTGAGATTTTTGTCTTTTCATTAGAAAGCAAATAGTCTTCCTATGATAGCCCCCTCACTTGTTTCTTGAACAACTGGTAATATTCACTGCATGCCTTACCTGAAATAGGTGGGCAAAAGTCTTCCTCTGAAACCTGCATCAATTTCACTGTCTCAATTCCTATTATTGTTTGTAGATTAAGTAACAGAATTGGTTCTTCCCAAGCCTCTTGTGAGCTCTTGATAGAGCCTCTGATAACGTATTTAAGAAGGGGGGGGAAAAAAAGCCTGCACAACACCAGCAGCAGTCAGAAGAGAGGCGTGAGAATGTGTAAGAGAAACAACTCTGCAGACACAAAAGTCAGTGGAGAAGGAGAGGGAGGAGGTGCTACAGAAACCGGAGCTGAGATTTCCCTGCAGCCCATGAAGACCATGATGAGGCATCTTTGACCCTGCAGCCCATGGAGATCAACAACGGAGCAGATATCCACCTGAAGCTAATGGAGGACCCTGCGCCGAAGCAGGTGGATGAAAAAGTTTGAACAGAAAACAAAAACTCTTTGAATATCATTGTGGTTTAGCACATCAGAAATTTAAAGCTATTTTGTATTTTTATCTCACGTTCTCAACTCACCTCAGCCATGAATCAATCTATGAAGAGATAAAATCTGATAAATAATAACAATAATCACTCACAGAATACTGTTAACTTTTTTGATATTCCAACTAAAAGTAATTTGACACAAATTACCATTTTAGACAACCAGATACCGCTGACACACATGGATAAAAGATCCTGAATAGACACCCCAGATCCTGGGAAGCTACAGACCAAGGTACTGAAAATACAATTTTGGACATTAAATGAGAAAATCGCAGATGCTTAAAGAACACAGAATTTGTGAAAAATTATGGACAGATGCAGGAATACTTGATTTTATCTTATCAAGAAACATATCTAAAGCATTGAAAGAGACCATTAAATAAAAAAATCCTTTCTGTGTTAAACTAGTTTTAAAAACTGTATGGCAAGGGATATTTAAGACAACATGACAGAAAGGACATCGATAATTGCTGTATCTGACTTAACAGGCCAGGTAAAATTATGTATGCTATGCCCAGTTCCCATAAAAAAGTGTATCAGACTAAGACATCAAATTCTTTTCCTCTCATGTCAATTCCTATTATCCAATAAGAAATATTGAGCCAATACTATTTAAAAATTCTCTTGAAGAATAGAGACATTTCTTCTCTATAGTAAATTGAAGTTTCTTTGAAATAGATTTATTTTCAATGTTTTAGTGATGAGTATAGGGAAAAAAAAGGAATTACAGCAGAAGGTGGCAAAAGAAATTAAGAAAGAAAACAACTACAGATTGGTTTTCAAGATTGTAGGGGTAGGAATGAGGTGTCCATATTCAAAAGAGAACCTAGATTAAAAGTTAAAGAACCCCTACAACCAATCTCCTGGAATCAAAATCATATTGTTTTACAAACATTAATGTTTCCTCAGATATTATAGCCTGGCCTATTTCTTAGTCACTAACTTACCTTGCCATAAAAAACCCCCTTCTGGAAGTGGTAAAACTACCTGCCCATTCCTGATGTATTAAATATTATTTTTTTATACCAAAAAAGCACATGCTTCTCTCTTCTGCTCTCTGAATATAGGCATAAAATTGTTCTAATCCGTAACATAAACATTAATATCTAATTTGTGCTAATTTTATTATAATCTTATCATAGAAGTCATATTCTTCTTTATCTCCCAATACTTATGAAAAGAAATAATCTTACTCAAATCCATATACCCATAGGAAAAACATTCTTTGTAAAAATTCTATAGAATAGAATAGAATAGAATAGAATAGAATAGTTCAGTTAAAAAGGGACCTACAGTGATCCTCTAGTTTAACTGCCTGATCACTTCAGGGCTGACCAAAAGTGAAAGCATATTATTAAGGGCCTTGTCAAAATGCCTCTTAAACACTGACAGACTTGGGGCATCAATCATCTCTCTAAAAAGCCTGTTTCAGGGTTTGACCACCCTCTCAGTAAAGAAATGCTTCCTAATGTCCAGTCTAAACCTCCCCCGACACAGCTTTGAACCATTTCCAGTCATCCTGTTACTGAATCCCAGGGAGAAGAGATCAGCACCTCCTTCTCCACTTCCCCTCCTCAGGAAGCTGTAGAGAGCAATGAAGTCACCTCTCAGCCTCCTTTTCTCCAAACTACACAAACCCAGAGTCCTCAGCTGCTCCTCATAAGACATGCCTTCCAGCCCTTTCACCAGCTCTGTTGCCCTCCTCTAGACATGCTCGAGTTCCTTAGCATCCTTTTAAAATTGTGAGGCCCAGAACTGCACACAGTACTCTAGATGAGGGTTCACTGACACTGAATATAGTGGGATAATCGCCTGTCTTGACCAGCTGGTTCTACTGTGTTTGATGTACTCCAGGATGGAGTTTGCCCTCTTGGCTGCCAGGGCTCACTGCTAAGTCATACTGAGCCTGCTGCTGACCAGCATCCCCAGATCTCTTTCTGCAGGGCTGCTGTCCAGCCACTTCTCTCCTAATTTATATTTGTGCCTGGTGTTACTTCATTCCAGGTGCAGAATCCGGCATTTGGACTTGTTAAATATCATGCCATTGATGATTGCCCAATACTCCAATCTATTCAGATCCCTCTGCAAGGCCTCTTGTCCCTCAAGAGAGTCAACAGCACGTCCCAGTTCGGTATCATCAGCAAACTTGCTAATGGTGCATTTAACTTCTGCAAAATAACATGCTTAACTAAAGAAAGTTTTTATGAAAATTTTAATAAGAAAGGGGTTTTTAGTAAACTGCAATCCTTAAACATGATACAAGATAAATTTATTTCTCCATTTTTTTTTGTTTCTACATTGCCATTTGCTTGTGTGGTTGCCAAGCTTCAAGTTAAAACTGCAAATCCTGGACTCTGACTGTTTCCTGAATAGACTAAGAAGTCGTCATCAGGAAGCTTCTGCTACCTTATTGCTCTCACAGAGCCACCATCAGTGAAGGAAGAGTTGGCATATAAACTATTACAGAAGCTTGACCTCTAGAAATCAATGGGCCCTGACAATATCCATCTGAGGGTGTTAAAAGCTGACCGATTTCATTGTGAGGCCACTCTTCATGATCTTTGAGAAGTCGTGAAGATTGAGGGATGTTCCAGAAAACTGGAAGAAGGTTGATCTCACTCCCATCTATAAGAAGGGCTTAAAGGAAGATCAAGGAAATTATAGGCCCATCAGTCTTCAGTCTCTGGGAAAGATATGGAATGGCTCTTCCTAGGGGCCACCCCAAATCAGATGAAGCATGTGATTGGGAAAACCGGCACGGATTCACCAAGGGCAAATCGTGTTTGACAAACCTGATCATCTTCTATGACAAAGTAACCTGCTCAGTTGATATGGGATGAGCAGTGGATGCCATCTACCTGGATTTCTCCAAGGCTTTTGATACAGTTTCACACAGACTCTTTTTAGAGAAATTGATGCATTATAGTCTAGACAAGTGGTCTAGTTTATAAGGAGAAGCTTTGTAACCTTTATGTTACATGTTATGTTTAATGTAGTCAGTAACACTAGAGTACTGATTTTGCACGTGTGGGAGTCAGGACTAATCATTAGGAAATCATTGACATATTGTATCAGTACAGATTGCCCTGGAAGTTTTACATCCTGTAAATCTTTGACCAATATCCAAGAAGGAAAAAATAGTTGGAGATCCTGCAAAACCCTGAGGCAATAGGGTCAAAGTATAACTGGTTTATCAGATTTCAGGAGCCCTACTTCAGTAGGATCCCACCCACAAATATTAGGCAGTTGTTTTTGCAGTTCTTTTGGTAGGGTGAAGCCTCTAGGGCTTTCCTGTAATGCAGCAACTAGTTTAGATAATTTTTTTGATAGGTATCTTGAGCTGCATGCCCTGAGGGGGAACAGTTTAAATTTGCCTGCAATTTACAGAGTAAATATCTCCCTAATTAATTAGTTGGGCTGTTTTCAAGTAGTATAAAAGAATGTGTAATTGATAAGGGCCCTATTTGGAAGGGCTTCTCTTTTAATGAGGTTATGTGTTGTGAGCTTCCTTCAATTCCCATGATATATTTTTGTCCCACTGTGTTAATGTGGTCATTTTTCAGAGCATCTGTATCTACTAGGCACAAGTAATCTCCCACTCTCCCATCCTAAGGGGCAGTTGGAGCTCTTCTTGTGGATTTACAGTATTTGAAATCATGTGGGCATTTCTTGTGGTTGCTGAATAATAGGTTCCTCGTAATTGTCAATCTTGGATATAATTATGTTCGGGGGGGGCAGGGGAATTAAATTTGGAAGTCATGGTTAAACCAGACATAGCTTGCGGTATCAGAGAAAAATGGAATTTATAGGGACAATCTTTTTTCCAGTGTCCTAATCACCCATAATAGTTGTAGTAATTGTCTCAGGGAATTTCAGGTGGAAAAGTCTTCAGGGTTTACCTTGATGCCAAATGATTTTTGCCTTTTTTCTTTTATATATTTTCTGTATTCTTTACACATATATTTGTAGCCTATTATTGTATTAGTAGCTAGTCCCAGTACTTTTCCCTACCTTTTCCCTAGGCAGAAAGACAAAATATATTTCAGAGCTCCAAGCCTCAGGGGGTACAAGGCTCCTATCCTATCTTGGCTTTTCCCTGCGAACCGAGGCCAAAAACAGCTCTTTGAGACACATTTTCATAAACAAAGTTTAGTTCCCATCTGAGAGGGGAAGACTTAGAAAGGGATTGAACCAGGGGGAAAATTACCTCACCTCTTATGTATCTAATTGGTGATTTTTGTCAAATATCCTAATTTTCTAAACTTATAAAACTCTATTCACCCCGTGTGGGGGTGGGCATTTTGTGGACATTTTCCATATCTGCCCCTGGAGGCCTCCAATAAAGACCAGCCTTTATATTACCCCCTATACTAATATTATCTCAAAAGTGTGTTGTTTCATTTCTAGGTTCTTAAAGGCATCAACCTCATCCCCATACGTGGCCCCTCTCTCTAGGATAAAAGGGTCCTGGACTCCTAAGGGCTGCAGCCATTAAGGAAACTTTTCTTCCTGTTGTCTTTTACTTCCATTTTTCTTTTTTTCATCCCTGTCATTAAAGACAAAATTGCTATACTAGCAATTTCATCTATTCCTTTCCTTTGCCATCCTGGAGCATGTTTGGAGGAATAATTGCAGATATCAGGAGTGGATTGGTTGACAAAAAGGGAAACAAGTAATGATCAATTTTCAGGGTTGACCCCTCCAAACATTCTAATTTGTGAAGCAAATCAAGTGTGGAAATCAGATGGGTGCTCTGTCAACCGTGCTGACATCTCCTCACTTTACTCCAATTTCTTATTTTATGCCATGCTCCCATCAGGGATTAATCATTGCCCAATGCTTCGATCCATCTCAAACCCTCTGCAGGGAAACTTGCCTCTCAAGAGAGTCAACAGCACCTCCCAGTTTGGTATCATCAGCAAACCTGCTAATGGTGCATTCAACTCCTGCATCCAGATCATTGATAAAAATACTGAACAGAACTGGCAACGACCATCTACTGCATCTCCTGCCCAATGGCTGGAGCCCAGCCCGGGGGCAGGAATCCACTGAGGGACACAGATGCTGCTTTCCCGCTTGCAGGTTCAACCAGTAGAAAAGTTAAGTGCATGCACGTACATGCACACACACCATGCACACAGTGATACAGCCACCTACAGAGACTGCCACAGACATGGCACTCCTTTAAACAGCACCTACATATAGGACTCACAAAAAACCTAAGTATAAACAGCCAAGTCCCCTCCCTTCTACTAGGCTGGTAAGGACTTGTTATAGTCACTAGTGAAAGCACACTGCCCCATACTCTCCAGATACATAAACACACACACATTCGTGGATACCTAGAGTACTAGCACAGACCCTCTGCCTGGATTCTGAGCCTTCTTATGCACTGAATAGGTCTAGCACTATCTAGTCCTCTCTTTAATCCCGACCCATAAGCTTTGGTTGGCTCCGCATCCATCCCCAGGCAGAGCTCCTTGTACTCCAACTAGTCCTTGACATAGAGGGTGACATCCTCTGTTCATCTCCCCTGACAGTCCTTCCTAAAGAGCCTATATCCTTCCATTCCTACACTCCAGTCATAGAATTCATCTCACCACATCTCTGGAATGCCAAAAAAATCATAGCCCTTCAGGGGTGCGCTTTCTTCTTTCTAACAATCTTATCCCAATACCATTTAAAAGGTTTCTGATCGTATAATTTAGAGTCATAGAAGACATACCTGCCACTATGGTACTAAGCAAATTGAGTTGGTTTTGCATCGACTGGTTTTTGGTAGCGGGGGGGCCACAGAGGTGGCTTCTGGGAGAAGCTGCTAGAAGTTTCCACTATGTCCAGCAGAGCCAATCCCTGATGGCTCTGAAGATGGACATGCCACTGGCCAAGTCTGGGCCAATTAGAGATGGTGGTAATGCCTCTATGATAACATATTTAAGAAGAAAATCAAAATAAAGTACACAGGCAGTTTTTTTCTAGCCAGAGAAGAGGAGGAGGTGAGAACATGTGAGGGAAACAACATGGCGACACCAAGGTCAATGAAGAAGGAGGGGGAAGAGGTGCTCCAGGTGCCAGAACTGAGATTCCTCTGCAGGCCATGGTGATGACCATGGTGAAGCAGGCTGTCCCCCTGCAGCCCATGGGGATTTGGGGGGATGCAGAGATCCACCCGCAGCCCGTGGGGGAGGTGCTCACGCTGGAGTGGATGGATGCCTGGAGGAGGCTGTGATCCAGTGGGAGACCCAGTGGAGAGAGAGGGCCCTTGCTTCCAGGCTGGAGCAGCCTGTCCTTGGAGGACTGCACCCCGTGGAAGAGTGACCCACACTGCAGCAGTTTTGGGAGGACTGTGTGCCCGTGGGAGGGACTCACCTTGCAGCAGTTTTGACAGGACTGCTGCTTGTGAGATTGGAGCCACGCTGGAGAAGTTCACAGAGAACTGTCTCCCGTGGGAGGGACCCCACAGTGTAGCAGGGAAAGAACTCCTCTCCCTGAGCAGCGGAAGAAAATCTNCAAACCACGACACAAATAAATCATGAAAGCACCTATATACTGCATCAGGTCAAAGGACAGCAAAATTCCCTTTGTAGAGTATAGCCTTTTTCCATGCATTTTCCTCAGTAAAATCTGAGTCACAGCATTCCAAAGTTTCAGGCTATTTCTTCATAAAGCTGCAAGGAAAATGATGCGTAGAACATGTAGAAGGATTTGACTACCTATAACCAGCTGCTATAGATACTATAAACTTCTCTGAAAAAGACTGCATGAAGCACAAAGGG
The DNA here is from genome assembly GCA_013397755.1 of Cnemophilus loriae. Classification (NCBI taxonomy): domain Eukaryota; kingdom Metazoa; phylum Chordata; class Aves; order Passeriformes; family Corvidae; genus Cnemophilus; species Cnemophilus loriae. The sequence continues at coordinate 11,345 of VZTF01003347.1, forward strand.
ATAAATGCTTACAAGATGGGTACATTGTTCAGCGATAAGAACAGGTGACAGGTTATGTTAAACATTGGGCTGTAGCCACATGCCATGGAAGGAATTACTGAGGTTTTTAAATGGCCATGGTAATGTTTTTGCTCATGAGTTTGTACCTGTAGAAGTATAGCTTCATAATTACAATAATTATAAGGCTTATCACAGAAGTTATCTTCCTCCCTTAAGACACTATCAAAATTGATACCTCTGATTCTCACACACTAAAATGGTAATTTGGAGTAGTTTCCATACTGAAAAATCAACTCAAACAGTCAAAACAAAGAAATACAAGTTACATCATTCAATCCCACATATACTCATTGGTTTCCTTTCTCAACTTCTGACCTGTCTTTCCTATCATCCATAGATGAACTACTGAATTCTCTCCACCTTGAACAATCAATATACATTGGTTGTTGTAGTGGTTTGAGAATAATAGGGCGGAAACACCAATTAAAGTGCAGTAGTTTAAATTTAGGCCTACTATTTAGGACATTTCCCTCTGTGAGATAAGGATTAGGAGAAGCAAAGCAGGCTCAAACTTTTTAAAGAATATAAAGAAAGTTTTATTAACAAAACTAAAAGGAAAAAAAAGAAAAAAACCAAATAATAAAAATTAGATTAAACCTTCAGAAAACCTCTCCTCCCCCCCTCCAAACTTCTCTTTCAGATATTTCCCCACTGCCAATGCAAAGACACAAAACTTGATGTTTCTCAGTTTGCCACCTCTAGAATAACCTTTCTTCAGTTCACTTAGGGAGTGGAGTCTCTCTTAGCCATACTATGGAGATTCTCCACAAGAAAACAGTTCTCTCATGGCTTCAGCATCACAGTG
>VZTF01003348.1:6213-136184 GCA_013397755.1 Cnemophilus loriae
CCCAAAAAACGGCAAAATAAGAAAACCTTAAAAAGCACAGGCTTGCCATAGAAAACCTTCAGGACAATGCTGCAGCAGCAGCAGCAACAACAGCAACGAGGCCGCCGAACTCACCCCGCCGGCCGCTGTGCTCTCTGTTCCCGGAAGCGCAGCCAAGCAGAGGGAAAAGACGGGAATCCGGCCCCTCCCGGGATTTAGCCCCAGGCTGAGGCGCTTCACCCTTGGCCGCCGGGAGCGGGGAGGTGCCGCAGCCCCTCCCGGTAAAATGGCGGTCCCCCCGCCTCACTGAGTGCCGGCAGCCGCCTCTCCCCTCCCCTTGCAGCTCCGCCGGCCACGGCCCGTGTTTCTCCACCTCTGCCTCCCTCTCGTGGCAGAGCTGACAGAAAGCACCCCTGGTCCGTGAGGGGTTATTAATTACTATTACTTATTTTTGAAGCTAGGGTTGCTTTGAGCGAAATTGGGCTGTTGCTGTAGCCAGACACTGTATGGACTTAACCCTTCCTCACATTCCTGAAGGTCTGGGTGAAGTAAATAGCCCTTAGAGAGGTGTATTTTTTTTTATTTATTTTATTAAAAAGAATCTGTGGAGCAACATGAGGGTGATTGGTAGATGATGAAGACTTGGAGCTGGGATGTGGAAGGAAAGCAAGGGGACGGCCACAGGGTGAAGGCTGGGAGAGTCTGCCTCCAGCAGGATCACAGGGACTTAGACAAGGGCTAAAAACCTGGAGTCTAATTGCTGCTGGCTGGGAGTACATGCTAGGACCACATCAGGATAAGCAGCCCTCATCATGAGGATGAGGAGAAAGACTCTGGCAAAATGTATTTGTGCACATTGGTGTGAGTGGGAGAGATAGAAATGCCATTGCTTATAGTGATAGGACAGAGCTGATGATGACAGAGCCGTGATGGCATGATCTGAATGACAGCCAGGATTGCTCTGTGGGTGCAAGGCATCACACACTCCCCATGGCATTGCCATGATTGTCCCTTCAGGTTAGGAAGGAGTTACTTGGAGGGGCTGTGTCTCAGGCACCAGGGTGTGTGGTCTGATGAAGAAGGGGTTCAAGTCCTGCTCCCCCGGTTACAGAGAGCTTCAGGTTTGGGGTTTACCTCTGTGCTAGCAAGCAAGCGTCTCCGGCTCTGCTGGAGTCCGGGCAAGGACTCACCGACTAGGGTGAGCAAAGTCTGCCAAAGAAGAGGATGGTTTGTGATTTGTTGTGTCTGATGAAGAAGATAAAAGGGTGGTCAGCTTTGAAAGTCATTGTTGGGACTCTCGATCTCATCATCAAGACACCTGTGGCAGCTGCTGCCTCAGTACCTTCTTCATTGACCTCCACAAAAGCTTTGTGAATAACTTGTGAGATGAAAAGATCCTTCTTCACTGACATCCCTGTGAAATCAGCCTGACCTGGGTCAAAAGCATTTCGTATCCCCATGCTGCTCAGAGGAGATTTAAGGTCATAATTCTCTTCCAGCTTCAACTTGGGCAGGTAGAGATCCACTTCAGCTTTCATCATATTGTCTGATTTGGTCCATTCAGCTAGTTTCTCGTATGTTAGCTCTCTTTCCACCTGCAGTGAGTTGAGGAAGAAAACAGCTGGAGTGCGAATGCACAGACCAGTCTTAATACTCATCAAGAACGTGTAAAACAAGACCCAACTACCAGCAGTGCCTACGGAGGGAACGTGCATCATATTTACAGGGCACGATCCTACAAAGTGCTGAATGACTTATACTCTTATTTATTTTCTTAAAGGTGGTGAGGTGTAGGCCTGAACCCTCAGAGTAGTTTATTATTTTTTCTCTGATGTGAAGAACATTGCTTTTTTTGTAATGTATGACTTATAACAATAATAATAGGTGCTTGATGTATGTGTATATGGATAAATTTTCTCTTAGTAGTGATAAATAAATGGGATGTATGGGAACTGAGGTACGAATAAAAATATTTGCCCTGTTTAGGGCAAATGCCTGTCTCTGTTTAGAATCTGAACCTGATCCTGGCGTGGTCATGAGTGGCTGTTGACACCTTCTGGGTCAGGGTAGTCAGCACTTAGTTTGAGAAACCTCACCCCAAACTATCAGCTGGAAATTCAGACTGCAAATGACATAAAAATGAATTAATACAGCCCTCAGGAGAAGGTAACTCTAGGGCATGGTGATTCAGATGTGATCCTTGCTTTCCCTATGCTGGACTGGCAGTAGGAAAGAGGACCCAAAATAGGCTAAGACAGTTGTGTGGACATAGATTTTAAATGTACAATGTTTGCAATGTTTTCACATGTCCTGAATCCTAAGCTGAAAAATCATAATGTTACAGTTTCTGAAACAAAGTGTGAGTGCATCTGAGCTATTCTACTGTGACTTTGGAGCTTGTTCTTCCTCGCTTTTTTCATCTGTTTCTGTTACTGTTTCATACTGTATGTGATGTAACAGTAGGTCAGCTTTACCAGCTCCAGGCCAGTAGTGTTATCACTGATGTCATCGGGTAGGAGAACGAACATGCTGAGTTCATTTTCCACATACGGCAGCTCAATGATTTTGAATTTCATGGTGGTTTCATGGAGTACCAAAAATTTATCTTTCAGAAACATCATCTGTACTGGTTTAGTCTTGGTCTGGAAAAAATTCAGAAATAAAAAATTACCTTAGACATTAAAAGGATGATAAAATTTACTTGCTTCATTGAACTGAAAGCAAGTACAAGATTCAGCAGCGTTTGGATACCCAGGACCCTTTTCTTTAGACAGTGTCACGTACACCGCCTTTTCAAAGTCTTTGAGATCTGTATAAAAAATTAGCATAAACACACAAGCTAAATACCTGCTAACTGAATCCCATGTAATGTATTTCTAAATTTAAAATAAAGGAGTTAGCTTTGATAATCAAGTAACTCTCTTTGCAGACCTTGCTATTCACCCTGTGAATTAAACCCTCTCAGGCACCAGTGTTTTGGGTTTGCATGGTAGTGGGGAAGCTGCAGGGGTGACTTCTGTGAGGAGATACCACTTCTGTGTCGGGCAGACCCAGTTTCAGCTGGCTCCAAGACGGACTCACTACTGTCCAAATCTGAGCCAGTCAGTGACATTAGTGCCTCTGTGATTACGTATTTAAGAAAGGGTAGAAACTGCTGCACAAAAGCAGCTGGGAGAGCCGAGTGAGATGATGTGGGAGAAACTGCCCTGAAGACACCTAGGTCAGCAAGCAAGGAGGAGGACAAGGTGCTCCAGGCCCTGGAGCTGAGATTCCCCTGCAGCCCATGGTGAAGACAATGGTGGTGCAAATATCCACCCTACAGCCCGTGGAGAACCCCACGCTGAAACAGGTGGATGTGCCCTGAAGGAAGCTGCAACCCATGGAGAACCCATGCTGGAGCAGGCTCCTAACCAGGCCTGTGATGCTGTGGAGAGCAGCCCTCTCAGGAGAAGGTTTTCTGGCATCACCTGTGACCCCACAGAGGACTCACACTGGAGCAGTTCTTGAAAAACTGCACACCGTGGGAAGGACCCACATTGGATGTGAAGGACTGTATTCCATGGTTAGGACCCCACACTTGAGCAGGGGAAAAGTGCGAGGAGGAGGGATTGGTAGAGACAACATGATGAGCTGACTACAAGCCCCATTCCCAGACCCCCTACAGGGCTTTGGGGCACAGGTGGGTGAACCATGAGTGAAGCTGAGCCTGTGAGGAAGGGAAGGGTGCGGGGGAGGCACTTTATATTTGGTTTTATTTCTCACTAACCTACTCTGAGAACTGGCAATAAATGTAATTAGTTTCTTGAAGTTGAGCTTGTTTTGCCCGTGATGGCAATTGGTAAATGCTCTCCCTGATCTTTTTCTGACCCATCACCTTTTCATCCTATTTTGCTCCTCCTGTCCTGTTGAGAAGTGGCAGTGATAGTGAGTCTTGGTGGGCACCTGGTGGCTGGCTGAGGTCACCCACCACAACCAACTGCTGTGACGGATCCTAAAACTGCACACGTAGCGTAGTAGGTTTCGGGTACACAGTCACATCAATTGCTTCACATTGCCTGGCATACAAAGGGTATTTGCACCCTTAATCTATGTCAAACAAAATCTTTGTTTTCATTGACAAATCGTTTTGCTTGCTTTTGACACAGTCCAAAAATATGCATGCAGTCAGCTACTGGGAATTGTCCGTGCACGATCGTTTAAATACTGTTAGCGCAATGAATAGCTCATCTGATTAGATCACCCTCACACACTCAGCTAAAATGACAAACCCCGTGAAAATTCCCTGTGAGGTTTGACGCAACACCCAGGTTGCATGTGGGAAGAACAGCTGGATCAGATCCCATGAACTCAGGGTCCCAAGAGCAGAAGAGAGCTCTAGGTGTGTAAACATTGCTCTCAAAAGCAACCGGGTCCTGTCTGAAAATGGTACTCAGAGAAATTTCTTCTTGTCCTTAAGATACTTTCCTTAACCTGCTCAGCTGATTTTTTTAAAATTAACTTTAACTGTTCCCAAGTATTTTGATACTGAGGAGTTATAATTAAAAATCCAGTTTTCATGAATATGTGTGAATAAGACAATGCTGACTTATTTTCACAGTTGCTGTTCTCACTGAGTTTGTACCACTTTCTCAGTTGTAACTAGTGTTGCAGTGGCATTTGAAATACAGATGAAATATTTTCTCCTCAGTGACAGATATATTGACATATGACAACAGGCATGTAGACAAGAAATTTACCTTGCTTAGTCTGAAGGGCATCTCAGAAGTATTTTTCTCCAGAAATTTCTTTTCCCACTTTCCTTTGAAATAAATGGCATTTACTAAGACCAACACAGTGTGAGAATGGAGAGATCCTGCAGGCAGCAGACTCTGTATTTTCCCTGGAAAATCAGACAAAGAGACTATTATTCCAGTGTGACTGCATAACTTGCCAGTTCTAATTGTTCCTTGTCTGTGCCTATCTCTCTTTCAAAAATGTTTGCATTTGGGAGGTTTTTTTATTGTACATTCTTATAGTGTTCATATGGTAAAAATGGCCTTTAAAGTATCTCTGTATCCTTTGTCCAGAAAAGCTGTGGATGCCCCATCCCTGGAAGTGTTCAGGGCCAGGTTGGATGGGGCTTTGAACAACCTGATCTAGTGGAAGGAGTCCCTGTCCATGGCAGGGGGGTTGGAATGAGATGATCTTTAAGGTCGCTTCCAACCTAAACCATTATATTAATTCAATGATTGTTTTTATATATATTTATTGGAGTTTTGGTAGTAAATGGCATTGGAAAGTGGGTAAAACAGAATAGCTTGGATGTTCTGTGAAGTTGGTTGCAAGCAGCTGAAGAATGCAGAAGTAAAACCCTCACTAATCATTGTGGAGCCACACAGTATCTACCTGTGCATCCCTCCAAACAGCAGTGATTCAGAGGAGGCTACAGCATAAAGAATCCAGGGAAGGACCTTGTAAGGAGCAGCAGTTAGGTTGGAGAGAGGCATTCTTCAGACTGTTTAGCTGTACTTTGTTCATCATCTCCCTCCCCTGAGTTTCCACCTTTTATGGATCCTTGGCTTCAAGAGCAATAAATGTGGAGATACAAAATACTTGAAAGTGAGACAAGAAAAAAGCCATCAGAGTGATACTTACTCTCTGTTTTATTTTCTACCCATGAATTGATCTGTGCTCTGACTTGTTCTGCAGCTCTCTTAAAGTTTACAGCTTGTGGCTTTGCATTGTAATAGCTTGTCATGAGCTGTAAGAACTTCTGAAAGATAGGATTAAAGAATGTGTGCTTATTTAGTTAAACTTGAGTTATAAAAATGTTAGTAATAATCACTTTAGCAGATTATACAATCTGCTGATACATAATTTAAGAAAATTTGTTTTATATGCAGTAACCTTTATAATAAGGTCTGATACATTCTATTCTAAATATGAAGTAAGGACTGATCAAACTTCAGTCTCAAGGAAACTGATACTTCAGATTTTTCTGTTTGAAATCAAAGGTAGAAATTTTAAATTTTGAAATATCCATGAAACCTTTACATTGTTTTAAATTTCTCCAAATGACATTTTTATATAATTTAAATACTTTATTTTCATGAAGTAGTGTTCAGTGCAAGATGGAAGGATAGTCTCATATAAAGTTGAACAAAGGCTTTTAGTTTGCTTCAGAGGTGAGGAACCTGCCGAAAATTTGTGAGGACAATAAAAGGAATGTTCTGGTAGAATAAAGTCATGGCAGAAAAGCTGAATTAACATTTGCATTGCTGTCTGCTGTGAAATCATTCATGGAGATTCCCAGCAGGAAATTCCCTCAATTCTCTGTAAAGCAAATGTACATGAGATTATGGAGAAAATGAGCAACACACAGTGAGAAGGACAAATTGCTAATTACTCAGGAAAACAAACAAATTCCAAAATCAAAGAACAGTAATCTCATTTAAAACCCCCTTCCAAGGACTTGGAAGATGATTAATACAACATCAGTTTTAAAAAGATTTCAAAGATACAGATAATTACAAAATCATGAGTTAGTGTGGGGCAAATGAATAGAATGGATGTAGTGGGTGTATGGGTTAACGTGACTTATTGGAGGAGTGTCGACAACATTTTGTAATAGGAAATCCAAAATCACAGATCTGTTGGAGTTTTCTGAGGGTGTTAGGAAGTATATGAGTAACAGGGCTGAGCCATTACAGTCTTTTTGGATTACCAGAATGCATTTTGTAGGACTTGTCACCAAAGGCTGAGCATCCATAGGACTACAGAGATAGGTCTCATTTGTTTAAAAGACTGCAAATCAAGAGTAGGAGGAAAAAACATTCACAATGGAGGGTTCTTACTGCTGGAGTACCACAGGGATATGTGTACTGGCATCTGTGCTTCAGTATTTTTTCTACAAAACCAAAGCCTAGATGTTTACATTAAAATATATATACATATTAACATATTTATAGGTGATCCAGTAAAGTGTAAAATATAGGAAGTGATTATTGTATAGGAATGAGGTATTGAAGCTGTAATGGACAGGTGCATGAAAAAAATCTGCTTAATCATGGCCAAAAATGCAAATAAAAATTTAAGAACTATGAAGAAAAGAGTAGGCAACAAAAGAGGAACTTCTACAGTGGCACTGTGTAACACTATATTGTGCCCACTGTCTGAGTTCTCAATGCAGCTGTGGCCTCCCCAGTCTCAGAAATGCTACAGTATAAAAGATACAGACACAGGGGACGAGGGTGACCAGAGGTGTGGAGAAGTGTGCTTTAGAACAGAAATGAACCAACAGCGATGCCAATAGGCAGCAAGCTCAAAAAGCACAGGGGTTTCCTGCGGTGTATAGGTCAGCTGTGGAAATGCTGGTGCTGGGGGCTGAAGTAGATTCAAAAGACAAGTCTGCAAAGTCCTGAAACAACAGCTCATCAGGGTCTCTTAAGTAGACATGCCCTCTGGTTCAAGAAGTCCCTGAGCTGCAGATCAGCTGGTGGCCACAGCAGATTCTGGAGAAGAATCACTACACAGTTTTCTCATGCGCTTCCCAAACTATTGCCCACTGCTGAAAACAAGATGGTCCTCTTGTCTGTCCAAGACTAGCCCTGTATGGCTGTCCTTGTGTTCTCGCTCAAACCCCAGTGCTATCATTTGGAATTTTTTTATTGTCTCTACTGATAATCACTCTTAATGTCAACATATTCCCCAGTAAAGATGTCCAACTCACAGGCAATAATGGGTAGGTCTTTTCCTCATACAGTCGGTTGGCACTCTTCAGCAAGTAAGTGCTTCTGCATTTGTTGATGTCAGACAGGAGCTTTTTGAAGCCAGAGTGGATGTTTTCTGCTCCCTCATGCTCAGGATCCTTGGAAAGAGACACCAATTAATATGGATTTTTTTTCTGTTGCACCTGCTATGTTTATTTAAATTGTTCATGTTGTTTTAATTAAAAAGGAGTTTCAGGGAATGAAACTCTTTTTTTAGTATATTGCATGTTTGCAGCACTGTGTATAACTAGATAAGTGGGTTTCTACCTGTAGGGCAATGATTTGTTTCTGCAGTGCTTTGTAGGCATTTGGGGGCATCATCCTGGTGCTCCAAGGAAACTGTCTCCTCATTTTTTTCATTTTCAGGCCTGAATTTCAGTTTCACAAGACCTTTCAGTTTCACAAGGATCCATCAATGCAGCCTGGCAGCTTATGAGAAGGTATTCTACTCTCACAGACACTGATGTCAGGGCACGGACTTACCAACTATTCAAATTTTCCCTGTTTCACATGGGTTTTTTCTGTTGCTGTTTGGATTTTGGAGAGAGCTTGTTCTAGATGTCAGTGTTGATGGTTTTTAGGGAGGATGAGCTTGCTTGCCAGCTGTTGCCAGCCGTTGCCAGCCATTGCTTTGCAACGGGAGGCATGAGCTGCTACCTGGATGCAGTGTCCTCCCCCGTGTCATGTACTATGCCCTGCACATGAGACACTGAGAGTGTCTGCCACTGACTCGGGGTGATTTGTCTGTCATTCCTTCCTGTGATCTTTTCTCACTCCTGCTGAGATGTGGGCTGCCAGGAAGGACACCTAGGAAAGAATTTGGTAGCCAGAGGACACAGGATAGCAGAGGCTGAGTTTTTCAGTGGAATGGGAACAGAACGAAGAGGCGATAGAAGGAAATATCTGAAGGACAAGATTAGACAGACCTTGTTACAATTTATGAAGTCAATGAGTTGCTAAAATGAATGTGAGTACAGTGATTCATCTTGAAGAATCATCTCACACCATCAAGGGAGAGGATGATATGATCCCCTTCCCCTTTTTATTTGCAGTTAGTCTAATTTAATTTCTTTCAGCTGTCTTTTGGTTTCTATGCTGAAAAAAACATGGCTTGTTTGAGTTTATGAGCTTTTCAGTGCTTAGGGAGTTCATTTGATAAAAAAGATCTGGGCAGTTTCTCCTGCTGGCAAGTCTCTGGGGAGCTGATGAGCAAGGATGAGTCAACACACACTACCTTAAAGGGGAATTTTGTCTGCCTGATGTGTCCGTGCATACGAACAGTGGAAGGGACTTTACTGGGTAGAGCTGTAGTCAGGTGTGAATGCAGTAGTTGTTTATCACTACAGAAAAAAAAACCTCAACCAACCTGAAGGTGATAAGAAATGGAATTGTCCAAAGCATATTGGGACCAATGATTTCCTGATATTTCCACAGCCTAGCCAAAACCAAGTGAGATGGCATTAGAGCCAATCAAAATGCTGTTAGTGTCTCAATTCTGCTTTTGAAAGACTGAATTCATGAGTTTTACAGTAGTATTACTTGCTTGTTCACTTTTTCTATATATAGTTCTTACTGAACCGAGACAGTAGATAATAAACTGAAAACAAGCAGGTGCTAAAAGCCTAAAGCAGTAGTTGCATTGGACTGTCCCATTCTCAAAAAGTTTTATCTCAGAGTCTTTTGTTGTAATAAATACCATCTTTCTTTTCTTTGGTCTCGCTGGAGAAGGCCTTGTTGTCTCAGATGAACCTTCTTCTCTTGCAGTCTGGTTAAAATGAAGAACCTGTGATGATGATGATGATAAATGTTCATAAAGACAGCTTGTTTTTTGGAGATTAATATGCCCAAGAGTTGTAAGTTTCTTAGTTTTCTATGGTAATTCACCAGCCATGCCCAATGATAGTCTGTTAACGTTATTGAGGACAAGACCCTACTCTTGATTAAATCTCTGTGACTATATCATTACTATATAGATTTTAACCGCATGGGCTGCTTAATGATAGATCAGTATTGTGACAGGAACAGGCTCCCCAGGGAGACGGCCACAGCACCAAGCCTGACAGAGTTCAAGAAGTGTTTGGACAATGCTCTCAGGCACATGGTGTGACTCTTGTGGTATACTGCGCAGGGCCAGGAGTTGGACTCAATGATCCTCATGTGTCCCTTACAAATCAGTATATTCTATGATCTTATGATATTTTCAGTACTCACATATCTCCATTATTCGTGGGAAAATTACCATTTTTATGAACTAACTGTCTCAAACAAAGATTTGTGCTGCTTCTGTGCAGCCAAACACATGTACAGGAGGGCTTGCTAACTTCTGTATGCAGTATGAGAAAGCAGATATACTGGTGCCAGAACCAGCTGAGGTCTAGAAGTAGTGATATTATCCACATTTCCTTTCTCCAGCATATCTTAGCTCCATATTAATTTTTTTAATAAAGGTGTCTCCTCATTACTATTTAAACACTATGTTAGGTTAATTATTCTGTTCAGAGGACAGTTAAAATGGAACAGAGAGTTCCAAGCAAGACCAACTGTAGCCTCTCCTGTCAATAACTTCTCCTTGACAGACCACTTGCAATGCTCTGTGAACTGTAAGTTTAAGCTAAATGTAAAGTTGGTGAAGAGCAGAGATCTTGGAAATAAAGTGGAAGTGGCCTGCCGTAATGTTGGTACAGAAAAGAGCTCCACTCATGCTGTCAGCATTGCAGATCACTGTCCTCCCATGTTGTTCCTTGCTGTTCTCCATAGGTAGAATAACAGTGCAGTTTATGTGGGAACCACCGGTAAGGTGGTACACGGCTAATTTCAGAGCTTACCTCAGCCATCTGGGTTGCGGTGTCACCTTTTGCACCCAGGTGGACCATGGCAAGAGCAGTTGCAATACTCCAAGGAGAAAAGAAAATGTTTTGGCCTTTGGAAGTTTCATTCAGCTTTTTGTAAAGGTCCAGAGTGAAGCTGTTGGTTGACACTGAGAGAGATTCCATTGGTATACCTGAGATAAACGAGTGTCAGAGAGAAGTGGTGGCTGCCCCTTCACTTCTTTTAAGAAATACAAAGCTGGCAGTGGGAGATTGCCTGCACCTCTCAAATACAGTCTGAAGGTATCCTTGGGTAAAATACTGCACAGAGACCAAGTACAGTCAGCTAGTAGGTTTCTTTCTAAGACCTGCATTATTTTTTCCTTGCTCGTCACTTTCAGTGTCCTTGCCAGTTTTATTTGTTTTTCATCAGTTGAGTACAGTTTTAGCTAGAAATGTTTTCAGAGTTTAGACTTGTTTCAAAAACTTATTTGCTCTTTGCTTAATTTTCATAGAGTTATTCTTCCATTCTGAGAGTGTGAAACAGAATAATTTCTCACTGTGCTGCTTTGGGCTTTTTCTATTTGTTTAAACTTCCTGTGCTATTATTTTCTGCTGAAAAAAAAGCATGCTGAATTCATGTGATTCACTACATATATCCCAAAGGCTACTAAAGAGATACAGATTTTTATACGTTCTTGGTGTAGGTAAACCCATATTTGGAAGCTGTAGCTGGATGTGCTAATTCTGTTTTTCAAGAAAATTCTTGCATCTTACATACAACCCCGAACAGTTCCGCTTTTAACCAATAACAAATTCTTTCTGGTTTCCTGTTTCCTGCATGTTTTCCAACCTTGTTCTGCTTCTTTTCCTAAGTATGTTTTCACAGGACAAAACCAAATGAAACAAATAACCACAACCCAGGATTAAACTGATTTTCCAGACATGGATCGAGAACAAATGTGTTCATTGTATTAGCATTTTTTGGTCCATCTAATACTTTGACAAATACTAGGACAAACTCAGAAATTTTCATTGTCTTCATCAGCATAAAGACTAATAAAACATTTGGTAAAGTCAGTGTAAGATGGCATCAAGTAAAACGTAAGCATTAGATCAACAACAGCAACTGGGCATTTAAATCCATCTTCACCCACAGTTCGTGTGGTTAAATCAAAAACTGCAGTCCTCAAAGCAAGTTGCTCCCATGAAGTGTCAGGGATGCCTGGAGCCTCTGGAGTCCTCAAGTTCTGTTTTTAAAGCTTCCTAGAGCTCTGCAACAGCTTTGAAGTGTTCCCAGGAGTGCTTCAGAGGTGAATGCCATGCAGCCTAGCTCATGCCTAAGCATTTTTAGGTCCTTCAAATCACATATCCTACTTCTGTTCCTGGAGATGCTGAAACTCCCTGGTGATTAAGGGACCCTTCCTACAGGTCAGGGAACTTTCTGCCCTCCCAGGCTTTGTAGGTTTTGCCCAACCCCGGTTTGCATTCTGCCCACTGTGCCTTGGCACAGGGTTTTCCTAAGGGCTACACTTTATACTAAAAAATAAGCAATCCCTTCCCCTATATGACTTTTATCATTTAACCACTCAGTTCCAAAGAATTTAAAAGTAATTTTTAAGACTTTCAAATAAAAGCTGGTTATTTTGATAGGATTATCTAATTACCTGAAATCCTGAGAGAGAAAGGAGTTAAGATCTGTCTTCAGTCAGGATCTGTGGCGGTCTGTGAGGCAATGAGTACTTTTGGAAATGTGGAAATGTTTGCACCTCCCTTTTCTTATCTGTATCCTCTTCTGGTATTAAATGTGCACATTCCCTCATTTATTCCTAGTTGTCCTCTCTATCACCTGCTTTCAGAACTTAGAGACCTCCTCATTTCAGGGTCACTGTTAGTGGGTGTATGTCCCATAACATGAAGGCCAGTATTCCTGTTCCCCACAGGTGTCCTCCACAGCCTTGGAGTTTGGCCCTCAAAAAAGCAGAAATTTCAGGAAATAATTCAACCACACTGCACTGCCAACAGATATGTTGAAATAATTTTACAGCCTCCTTTTTTTTATACTCTACCAGCTGGGGAAATTAATAGAAACTGATCTCAAAGCTATGGTTAAAAGGAAATATTGAAATAGTTAACCTCACTCATCCTGTGGTTAAATTTGAGAGGGGAAGCATCTGAATACTTGTAGACCTCAGGTCACATAAAACCCTTATTTTGTATAAGGATATTTTGCATTTTTGCCCTTCTGTTTCAGAAAACAGATCATAAAGGAAGTTCAGAAGGTATTTACACAGTCACCTAAAATAAATGATGAAATAAGAGTGAATGCTAGGCTCATTTGAACTGGTGGATGTTGTTTTGAAAGACTTCTGCTCCTAGCAAAGTCAGTGAAGGTGCTTTAGATACCTACAGGCCCCACATTTTACTGAGCTTATTATCCCTCTCTGATGGACTGAGGGAGTTTGAATCATCCACCAAAAGCTGCAAAGCTGCTTGGAATCTCTGGTTGTAAAGATTTCTTTTACTGAAACTGTCATATAAGAGTAGGGAGCAAAAACAGGAGAATGTGTAAAACTGGATATCAGTAACAGTGTAATATAAAATGTACACAAATGTTTTACTTTAAACCAGTGTAATTCTGATCTGAATCTGTGTAACTCAGATTAAATTGTATGGATAAATTTTGTTTGTGATCATTATCTGTCTTTTCTGCTACATTCAAGCTTAGTAAGGAATGGCCTCTGTCCACTCTGACACGTGCAGAGTAAACAAATTACCTTCTGCAGTCAATGTATATGGAAAAAGCATCAGTATGAAATGTACAAGTTCATATGTATTTTAGTGCTTCTCACTTAAAATCTGACTGGTGCATATGGCATGCAAGGTTTCAAGAGCAATATGTGTGCCTCTCTTTTTCATACCTTTTGGTTTTAAGTGTGTGCAGCTTTTGTGCCATGAATGTTCATCTTATTTTCTTGCTTCAGAAATTTATTAGGCAGTGTTATATTTAATTATGAGCTTAAGAAATGTTTCTGCTGTGTATCTTAATCTGCAGTTTTTTGTTTTTTACATAAATGAGTAGAAGAAAACCCCCCAGGCAGTTAGTGGTACTACAAGCTATAAAGATTGGCCAAAAATGCAGGAAAATGAAGAAAGGGTACCCAAACTGTGTAGACACTTTCTGTGGTATATATCGGCTGCTGCAAGATCCTGTTTGGTAAGAGACATTGGAGTTACAGGAGGGAACACATTAGCCGAAGAAGTGCTCTTGGTTTTGCAGTGCCAGATGTAAACAGTGAGAGAAAATAGTGAATTGATGCAGACAGAATGGTAAAAACAAGGTTTCACTGCATCACAATGCCTGACCTATTGACTTCAAGTGGAATTGACCTTTGACAAATGGTCATAAAAAAGTCTTTTGATAAAACCAGTCATTTTCCTCTGGCATACTGATGAAGAAATTTGGTCCTTTTTGAAGCCATCTTTCATTCCCACCTGTCTCAGCAGTGAGCTTATATCTTTCTGCTTGTTTGATTGTCATATTCCTATACCTGTACTCTGTAAAGGATCCACTCTGAGCAGGCCTTTTGGGCATTTGTTGAAGATGAGTTCTCTTGCAGTTACTGCTAGTAATAAGCAGCAGAATTTAAAATCAGTGTTAGACTAAGTCAAATTATGGATTTTTACTCTGCAGAAAATCCTACTCAGCTATGTTCCCTAGGAAGAAAATGAGACCAAGTATCTCATCTGTTGCAATAGAACTCTAAAGGACAGGACTACAAATAACACATGAAAGGGGGAGTTCTTGTGTCTGTTTCTGATGGCAAAATAAAACTTTAAAAAATATGGATATATTTGCATTGCAGTTAGAAAGCAGTGAGGGTTTATATGTCCTTGTCTTGAATACTAACAGTACACCAACACTGTAAATTTTCTTGGTTTTATTATTGTAACCTGTGTCTACAATTTCTGCTTTTCATTAAGTCCATCCACCACAGAGGTGCCAGGGATTATTTTATGAATCTGAGATTTGTACCGGGACACAAAACCCCCATCTTCCATTGCAGGATAAACTGAAAGCATGTTAATATGCTGTGTTTTGACAGGCATGGAATCACTAACTAACAAGCAGTCCATGCTCACAACTTGTTTTTACTGAAACTTGCTTCATCAGTTTCCTCTAGGTACTTCTTTATTTAGTTTTCAAAGTACTGTGGCTTTTCAAAGAGGAGTTCATGGACCTGAAGTTAGAAATTTTGATGATACAGAACAAACCCAAGGCTTCTTCAAAACAGTTATTCAGAAATGCAATCACTTAGCATTTCTTTCTTGCCTAATGCCTTGTGGGATGTAATGAAGAAGAAGGAACCAGACTCTTCTCAGAGGTTCCCATGAGAGGACAAGAGGCAGTGGACACAGACTGAAAACATGAAATTCAGTCTGAACATAAGAGAGGATGAGGATGGTCAAACACTGGCACACATTGCCTGGAGAGCTTGTGTGGCATCCATTGGTGGAGACAGGTATTCAAAATCCGACTGGATATGGTCCTGTGCAACCAGCACCAGCTTAGTCTGTTTGCATAGTGGATGGGGCCAGATGATCTCAAGTGCCCACTTCTACCCTGATGATTCTCTGGTTCTGTAAGGGTTAGCCTGACCTGAGAGGCAGATGCTGGTTACCATGAAAATAATACAGGGAGGAACAAATGAAGCAGCTCCTGTGTTGCTTGCAGTAGATGAGCTCTGCAGAGAGTTACCCACCTGAATGGGTTCCTTTCCTTCTCTTTCACACTTTTCACTTGTATTCCAAGTATTACACTGGAATGTGTACGCTTCAAGGAACACTGAGACTGGGAGTGGCTTGGTACTCAGCCCAGCCTGTTTGACCCTTTGCACCTCTCGCCAGCTGGCAGTCACTGTGCTGTAGTTCCTCAGAGAGCCTCAAAGGTTCTGTTTTCACTTTTCTTATTTTGCATAGCCTTCACTTACGTGTTCTTCCACATCTAAAGAGCAAACTTCTCAGTAAAGCTGAGTCAATAGCACACATCGGAGCTGCACTGGGGTAGGTCATGAGGGACAGACAACTAAATCCTGAGCTATGGCTTACAGGCGAGGGAGGGCACTGATTTTAGAAGCAGTACTTAGTATAGGGAAGACGATGTGGATATACTTTGTTGAAAGGAGATGTAGTTCCAAATTGAATACCTTTTGGGGAGGTGGAGTGAGTTGTAATTATAAGTGGAATTTTGTTGAGAGTAAATGCTTTTACAGTGCCTCCCTCCTGCATTCAAATCTTGTCTTACATAATGTTCTCTGAGATGTAGTTGGACTACCACAATGTCTGCAAAACTTTATGCTATTCCTTATGGCCATAGGGACAGCACAACTGCTGCCCTCCCAAGCCATCAGGGGGAGCTGATGCTACCAGTACAGCATGGCTTGTTCAGTATTGTACATGGGCAAGACAGATGTATGAGAGGTTCACTTTTTTCACGTTGCTTGTTCACTGTTGAACATGGTCAGAAGGGATATTTGGAAGGTGCTGTTCTAGGCCATAGCTTCTAGTCAGACTTCTTAATTCTAATGTGTTGTGACAGGTATGTTTGGTAAATGCCTAGGATGACATGCAGAATAACGGTGTTTGGAGGCCTATTTGAAACCTAGTGAAGATAAGACACCAGTCTATTAAAGTTTCTTAGCTTTGTCAGTTGGGATGGTGTGGTGGTTGATTTGGAATGACAAGAATGGAAACATGCTCCGGCTGTGCAGATTGCAGGATGCTGTAAGAGAACCAAGTAACTCAGTGTCTTGAATAACACAAACACAACTTCAAGTTAATTGATTTTATTAAATGCAGCTCATGGTAAAATAATAAGTAAAGCGTCAATCAAAATCAAAATTTCACAGGTGTTTCTGTCAATACCATGAATATCTTTGCTGAGATGCTCTCATAAGGTACAAATCAAACATTTGTCAATATTACAGGTGGCAAGGAAGCTTTGCAGATATTAACCAGGAAACAGGTATAATTAAGTAAAATTAAGAAGAGGAAGCAGATTTAAATTCTAACAGGTTTAGATTACATATCAATAAAAGGTGGCAAGAAGGCATGTTGCTCATAGTTTTCTTAGCATTTTTGCTGGTTGGAAATCTCAACAACCTTAAACTACAAAGTTTAGAAAAATAAGGAAAAAATGCAACATGATTAGAAGTCAGCAATTTAATATTAAGGGTTGGACAGTTTTCCCTTGCAGCCTTACTTTTCCAGGGAGCTGAAAGAGCAGGAGAGAATGAATGTGATGTGTCTATATATATGTGGTGAGACGGGCATTTTAAGATTATTCTGGATTTGTATTAAGTTTTGTTAATTTCCAACAGCCATGGAAATTTGAAATTAAGGTTCTGAAATAGCATTGTAGTACAAATGCAGGTTTCCCAGTGATGAAAAGAGAGCAAAAGAGAGCATACTGATTTCTACGAGTTTTTTTTTCTTTCTAGGGTTCTTTTACCTCTCTGTGAGAGTCAAGAGAATGAACTGCATTTCCCTTGAAGTCAGCATTTGACATAGGGCTAGATGATGGCCTTTGTGCAGAGAGCTTTTATGACTCCACCTTACTTTTAAACAACATAGCCAGAAGAGCAGATTTGATAAAAGGGAGCAAAATTCTGCGCTTTCTTTTCTGTTTAGGACTGTCTCGTTAGGACAATGGAAAGGAGCAGTAGAGGGGTGTTCTTTGATGGCTCAGGATGGTTTCTGGATTCTGCCTTCTTTGAGGGGGGTTGAGGTGGAAGCAAAAGAACAGGCACTTTCAGTACAGGTGGTTACATGGCTTAAGGTTGAGATTTTAGCACTGCAGTTCACATTTTTCCATTGAATAGTGAACCTTGGTTGCTGTCTGAGAGCAGGTAATAATTCATTCTAGAGGAGAGCAGAATCTACCAAAAAAGAGGATGCTCTTGGACTCGTTGTGTCTGATGAAGAAGTAGAAAGGGTGATCAACCCTAAATTTCAGAACACGGCTAACATTTGTACTTGATAGTTCTATAATGACAGCAGTAGTAGCAGCTGCCTCGGTGCCCTTCTCATCAACTACAACAAAAGACTTGTGAATAACTTTGGAGATCATCACATTATCCTTCTCAGTCATTCCACTGAAATCAGCACTGCTACTGAAGGCACTGCGCATTCCCATCCTGATAAGATTATCACTGAGGTCATATCTCTCTTCCATTTTGAATTTAGGTAGGTACAGATCCACAAGAGTCTCGGTCATCTTCTTGGAATCAGTCCATTCGGACAGCTTCTCATACGTCAGTTCTCTTTCCAGCTATCGTTTAAGAAAGAGAAGGGATTTGGTGTTCGCAGGGGAAAAATAATTAATTAACTATGAATTAATCCATTTTATGTCAATGTAATGAATTAAACATTTTAAATAGCAAATTTAACATTTAGCTAAAAGCATGAAATAGAAATTGGTTTTATTGATGATCAGAGACAGGGTGTGCAACAAATATCTGAGTCTTAATGGTGCAAAGTTTTGAGCAGCACCCTTTCCAAATTCATTGCAAAAGAGAGATGGGAAGGGCATTCAACAGCTGGCATCTCCTGTGGTAGTTCTTTCCTCTCTTTTAATTCAGTCCTGATATGAATAAAATTGCTGTGTGGCACGTGGTTTGGTCCAGTTCTATAAAAACAGGTGTTAATTGCACATATTTCTTTGACAGCTTTGAAACAAAGTGCTTCCAGCAAAGTCTTTTACTGCCACTCTGTGTCCTGGACACTGTGCCACCAGGGTTCAGCTCAGATCAAATGGAGGAAAGCAATGAATGGTAGACTGCAAGAATTTAACAATCTTGGAATTGTAGTACCTACAGTAGCAGATTTCATTATTGTAGCAAATGCAGTCTCACCAAAATCTTAGTTTTTCATAGAGCAGACAAATGGTGGGAGGGGAGAGGGGGAAAAAGAATGAGAACAATATGGAAATAAACTTCCAGGCTATGGAGAAAAGGTGTCATCTCAGGAAGAACCTGTGACTTCTTGTGTGGTGGTATCTCTCCTGAACATGCAAGGAAGGGAGATTTAACCCTTACAGATCATGTAAGATTGGGTGTCAGTCAAGGGGCTGTTGAAGAGCTGAGCATCTGATTATGCACAATGTTGACTCTCTTCAGTTCCTACCAAACTAAGGGCACTCAGCATGGAAGAACTTTCTTGGGATTAGACAAGTATTAAAGAAAATTAATTCAGCTAGTGGAGGAGGTCAAGCAGCATGACAGCATGTCCTCAGAAAGGGAGATGTAATTGTCAGCCTGCCCTTTTTTTTTTTAATGACTGAGTAGTAGCACAAAATGGTTGTAGCATGCTTTTTTACCTGTTCGAGACCCGTAGTGTTGTCTTTGATGTCATCAGGAAGGAGGATGAACATACTGAGTTCGCGTTTCACGTATGGCAACTCAATCATTTTGAAATTCATTGTTTCCATGATGAGAACTGGAAATGTTTTTGTCATGTGCATCATCTTTACAGGCTTGGTCTTGTTCTGGAAAGTATTTATTTATAAGTAAGAAATCATTCCTTGAATGGAAGGATGATGATGTCTCAGTGCAGTGCAGGGAGAGGAAACTTTTATAAGCAGCTTTTAAAACAGTGATTTATCATCCATTTCCCAAAGCTTTTCTACTGGACAATATTGCTTATCTTGGTGTCTGTCCCAAAGTTTTTGTTGAGGGCTGAACTGAGATATTTTTCTCTTCTCCCAAAACATGCCCAAAGAGGAAGGAGGAAGAGAATTAGAAATGTCTGCAAGGATTAGGGGTATGGAGCAGGCATGGGATATGGCCTTAGAACACTCTGGCAGAAAAACAGCTGTGGTCTAAGAGGATGAGTGTTGTGCAGCTTGTCAGTGATCTCCTCTCTCTGGTGATAAAAGGTGATCAGCTGATTGCTCAGCAGAAGATAGCACTAGTGTCAGAGTGAAAGAGCTCATGATGAGAGGATTTCCTGGGAAGCAGTCATGTTGTCAGGAGTATGTAACTTCTATTAACATCTACATCCCTTCATTCAAGGAAGCAGACCATGTGCGCGTGCTAATCAGAAGGCAGAAGGTACCCTTTGTGGAAGTTGCACAGTTTCTCATCTTCCACTGAATTCCTTAACATCTCTTCTGGATACATGCCATTAACATTGCTTCTAGACTCACGCAGCCATGCACCAGTTCAGGGCACCCTGTTGCAGCTGTATTTGAGCAGGAATGATTGTGCCCAGCCTGGTTGCACAGTGCAGAGACCTGGTACTGTACTCACCTATGACACGCCATGTAGTTCCCATCCATGAAGCCTGGACTGTCAAAATCATGTTTTTACAATTTAGTCTTTGGCACTGTTTTACAGAAGGGTCTTGAATGGCTGTAGTGATTTTGGAGACAGTAGCCGTTATCTGGTGCTGACTAACATTTACCTGAGCACATCCTAATGTTTCAGTGAGCTGAGCACTGACAGATTTTGCTGCAAACAGCCTTTCACAGAGTCTAGTTACCACAGGGCTACCTAAAAGACTTTTGAAATGGAAAGATTTCAGCAATAGCTGTTGTTGACCAGGTTGTTTACAGTAAGAACGGTACAGGAGGAACTTACCTTGCTCAGTCGGAAGGGTTGCAGCTCTGTATCTTCTGCCTTAAATTTCACTTCCCATTCTGCCTTGAAGTAAATGGCATTTATCAGGATCAGCTTGGTGGAGTTTGTCACATCTCGTGGACTCAGCAAATTCTTGATTTTGCCTTTTGAAACCACAAGAGTCAGGTTTCATTCCAGCATAGCACAACGAGGACATTTTTATCAGTTTTTCTCTCAGTTCAGCTTCTTACTAAAAAGTCCATGCCTCAGTGCCCTACTCCCTAAAATGTTCCCCTGACATAAATCAGTGCATTTCTTTACAGTCTCCAAAGCTGTTTGCTGACCTGTCCTCCTGGCTAACTGACAGAGATTTACTCCTTCCTCCGAAAAAGTCACACCTTCATGGCAAGCAGCTAGAAGCAGAAAGCCTCACTGGCTGGTTACACCAAGTTGAAGGAGGAGCCCCTCTGCCCAGTGTAGGATGGTACAGCAAGGCAGGCATCCCCACCTGCCCTGGAGCATGCTGGTAGGCACAGGTGCCTCTCCCCTCTGTCTGCTTTGCCAGTGGTGCGGGGGTGCAGCACCAGGGCACGGCTGTGCCTGAGGACCAGCTGCTGCAGAGCACAGCAGAATCAATGGGAGTCTCCCCAAGGAGCTCACTGAGGTCCGGATCAGGTATTTGAAGCTGCTTAAGTGTGCTGCTCTTTCTCTGTCCTCCCACCACATCTCTGCTCACTGCCCACATCCACATCGGAAGGCATGACCTGGCTGCTGCAGTAGCACCTGGGGAGGCAAGGGCACCTCCCCAAAGGAAATGGCAGGCTGACTTTGTGGGAGAGCAAAGATGTTGGGGTTGAGCCCAGCTTACCTTCAGTTTGTTTTTCAACCCAAGCATTGATTTCTTTTCCAGACTGTTCTGGTGCTGTCTTAAAGTTAACCTTCTGTGGCTCTGCTTTGTAGTAGTTCTTACTGAGCTGTATGTATGTCTGAAAAATAACAAAAAAGTGAATTAAAAAGTTCTGTATTAGAAAAATATACTATTTTTCAGTCCCCCAGAGAAGTTGTTAGCTCTTATACTTTGTATATTCTTGGGCCTAGGGGACTGCAGGATTCTGATGGTTACTCTCTGCTGGACTATGGGTTAACAATTAAGAAATAAGCAAAGAACAGAAATTTCCCATCTTTTGTTCCAGGATTTATCTGGAGAAGTGAGGAAGGCTGCGCACATCCTATGGATGTGCTTATTTTAATGTCTCATTTACAATTTTATATATTGAGGGTTCCAATACTAAGGGTACCCTGCATGAAAAGGAATCTCTACTATACAGTCAAAGGATATCCTTAAATTCTGTGAGCAGACCGACTGGTATTTTCCAGTTAAGTTTATCACTGGAGTCCAGAGCTCTTATTTGCAGTATTCAAGGTCGGCTTCAGACCTGTTCTATTAATGGCAAGTAATTAAAAAGCTAAATCTTTTTTGCACCTTGTTGTACTCCTCTCTGAGATTTAACTTACAGGCAGTAATAGGAAGGTTTTTTCCACAAAAATGCGGTTGGCGCTTCTCAGTGAGTAGGTGCTTCTGGGTTTGTTCACGGCAGTCAGGAGCTTCTTGAAGCCAGAGTGGATATCTGCAGCTTGCTTGTTCTCAGGATCCTTGGAAAAAGAAACCAAACATTCAGCAATTTCATTTTGCATGAAGCTTTCAAAATATGCTAAGTGATGTATGTGGGAGAGGGATTTGGGTTCCTCTTCCTTACTTTTTATTTTTCCAAGTTTACGATCACTGCAATTTGCAGGACTCTGTTCATGACTGGATTAACTGACTTGCCATATAACAAACCTTCCAGACTATCCCAGTGACTCATCCTTTCTTGCTTCTGAGAGACTGAGTGAGTGAAAGGAACTCGACTTCAACCTGCTGTGAAGTATGGTTGGGGTTTGTACTTTAAAGAGGGGTGCAGACAATAACTACTGGACACCTAAAGCTGTATCTGGACATTTTTGATTCTGGAAGTTCTTTATCATGGAATTTCAGTTCTAATAGATACCAATTTTCTTCTCTTTGGTCTCCCCCGAGAAGGCCTGGCCACAGAAGAAGAGGCTTCAGCTCCTGCTCCCAGGGTGAAATGAAAGACCTGAAAGCAGAGTTTCCAAAGGTAAGAAATAGGCAAGAAGGATGTTGTGAGACTTAAAGCTAAATAGGGATCAAATGGTTGTCATATTTCATTGCCTGTGATAACTCACTATGCTATCTGCTGCTTGGGTAACTAATCAAAGGAATGCTGGAACTGTAGTGACAATAAATCCCATGGAATAACAATGAGTAGCCCTATTCCCCTCCCAGACCACCAACACAGTGCTCCTGTCTGCATGCTGCAAGGCAGAACTCCCTTCCACAGCTGTTGCTCACAGCAATAGGAGTGTGTTTGTGCAAATCCAAATGGTTCTCCCCACATTAATAGTACAAAAGCAACCTACCTCTGCAATCTCAGTTGCTGTAGTTCCTTTTGCTCCCAGGTAAGTCAGAGCCACAGCAGCTGAAATGCTCCAAGGGGAAAAGAAAATGTTTTTTCCCTTGTTGGTCTCATTCAGCTTGTTGAAAAGATCAACTGTAAACTTGCCAACTGATGTTGAGACCACTTCCATTTTTACAGCCTGGAAAGAGGCAACAAGCACAATTGTACTATTTGAATGTTTAAAATTTTGTACACAGTGCACGTTAGGAAAGTTGCATGTGCAACACAAGCCATTTACACACACTAAAACAAATAGCATAGTTCTATGTTTATCTTCCACAAAGATACTGTTTGCCACCTGTTAGAAGCAGCAATGTCTTTTAGGGTTTTTTTGTCCTCTTTTATACAGTGCAGTTTTCTTTGTGATTCTTTCTGCCTTTGATTTTCAAAGATGTGCAGATTTGTAACCTCCGTATTTCTTTTCCTTCTTGTCTTTAACTAACGATTTATCAAAGCAGTGTTCCCAGGGAAATTTAAATGCATTTTTAGTACATTGGTTCACAACACATCTGAGTTTTCCACTACTTCATTTTGGATCTGGATAGAATCGACAGCTGATACTGCGAAAGGATTTAGGCATAATTTTTAGGCTCATTTCCTTTTCCTGGCCAGCGACCTATTCTGAGTAGTTTCATGAACAGCAAATCTGTTGTTTCCATTTAGACTGATGCAGTTTTGTTCATTGTGTGTACCTACCACCCCTTCTGTATGTTCCAGCAATTCTGTTTTCCCTAGAAACTGCCAGATGCCTTGAGGTTGTGAGTAGTCCAGGCTTTAAGATACCTACCCAGTAATACCTGCCTCATGTAATTTACTACTCAAGGAATCAGAAATGCTTATATTATTGTTGTTGTTGATATTAATATTTGTATCTATGGAATGGAGCAACAGAAATTGTGGGGCAATCTCTGAAGTCTGCAGGTATTTATCAAGTGTTTGGTTTCCAAACAACTACAGTCTTTCTGGCAGTCAGTATGCCCTCAGGACCAAATCTGTACCACAGAGTGATTTTCTTTCCTTGGAGGACACAACCAAGAGAGCATCAGGATGGGAATTTCTGTTTTCAGCTAATGAATACTCCTCAGTCTCTGGCCTGATAATGTGCAGTGCTGTGCCTTCACCTCAAGTACAGAATTATTTTATCAAAATGAAGATTTTACTTGTAATGCAGTCACTGCCCTAAGAAAACTTTCCTGCTTGTGAGTAATTCTGCCCCAAATTAGCAGTTTTCCTTAGGCTTACAGAATTATGTTCTCTAATGGTTGACATTTAGAAAAACACAAGGCAAGAAAAATGCATTATAACACAGGTATATTATCATTTATCCATACAGTCACACATGGCACAGATTGCTTTTTAAAAACATCATAAAATTTACTTAAATTGGTTTAAATATTTACCTTTAATTCCGTGAGAGAGAAGACTTAGGTCTTATCTTCAGTCAGGCGCTGAGTTTGTGAGTTAAGCAATTTTTAAATTAAGAAACGTAGTACTGCTTGCCCGTCCCTTTCCTTTTTATCTACATCCAGATTGCTTCCACCTACCCAAAGTTCCTTTCTACCACATCCCCAAAAGATCTTATGTAATTTTGGCCTCTTTGCTGACCTGGTCACTTTTCAGGTTTGGACATTTCAAAAGGACGATGCAATTAAAATCTCAGGCCTGTTGTTGCCCACAATAGCCTACTGACAGGATAGCAAAGCAAGTTGCCCA
This sequence comes from Cnemophilus loriae, assembly GCA_013397755.1. Taxonomy (NCBI): domain Eukaryota; kingdom Metazoa; phylum Chordata; class Aves; order Passeriformes; family Corvidae; genus Cnemophilus; species Cnemophilus loriae. Next base: position 30,594 of record VZTF01003348.1, read on the forward strand.
TTCCGAAGGTTTTCTGGTGTTGTGGAGATAACTGCTCTGTTGTTTAAAATAAGTGACTTGTAAAAAGGTTACGCAATACTTGGTTTTGGCGTCTGGATTTAAGCAGATATTGAGGGTCTGATTCTTCTCTCTGTGATTCCTGGGTTTCAAATGCAGCACCTCAGCATAAAACACCAACCTTAGTGATTGAATTGGACACTGGGAGTCTAGCTTCAGACTGAAGATCATTAGGAGCACAGACAGAGGGAAAGCCATGAAGGAGGGTAAGGGATGGACACCCCATTGGTTGTGTTGGTGAAGAAATCTCGTTGCAGCCATGGCTGGGAATCATTTGAGACAAACACTGTGAAACTCTGAGTTACTGCACAGTAAGGAGGAGAGCAAGGATTGAAACAACTCTACTGGGAGGGCTCAAGCAAGGACAGAGAGAAACAAGAGAGGTAAACATAGCACAGGACTTTAAAGTCCCAGAAGAGCGACAGTGATGGAAGAAGAACGTGGTGGCAACAACTCTAAGACCCCAGAGGGCAGGGGAAGGTGCAGGAAAGGAAGGAAACGGTACTGTGTGCTAAGCATTTTGCTGCAAGCCTGATTACAGGAATACAGTGGGTCAAGAATTCTGAAAAATGGCAGAAATCAGTGTTGTGCAAGGCAGTGAAGAAATGCCAGAAATTAAACAAGTGCCAGTTTTAGTATGGTGAGTAAATCCTCTAGAAATCTGGATAGGAGAAAAGTCAGCTGAATGGTTAGGTGGTGGGAAAGCCCAAGCCAGGAAACTCCCAAGTCCCAAAGATACATACTGTGAGGAAGGTAGCTGCCTTTGCTAGTCAAGATGCAAGGATGCCATGCAGGATGAGAAAGGGAGGTGGCAAGGCAGAGCGGCTTTTGACAAGAGAGAAAAAAACCACACATATTAATTGAAAGGGGCATCCAGAGATCAACCTCCTGCTTGGAGCAGAGCCATGAGTAGATAAGGTTAGCCATAGCCCTTCCAAGGATGGAGATTGCACAACCTTTCTGGGCAACCTCCTGCGATGTACTGCTGCTCACCATGGGAAAAAGTTGTTCCCTAATGTACCACTCACCTTTCACTGTTGTGGCCATTGCCGCTCAGTAATGATCTGGCACTGCCAAAAGGACTTCAACTGTGTCATCTTTGCAACCATGCTTAAAATAGTGAAGGGGAGAGAAAAGATGACTCACATTTCCATTGACTTTAAAGGCCTGAGTGAGTTTGTGTGCATGTTGTCATGGTTTTGTTCCTCCTTGGCCTTCCAGGTGTGGCTTTTCTGTCTTTATTCCCAAGGCATATCAGGAAGTGCTTAAGAGGCTTGTCCATGGGGACACGCTGCTCTTCCATCAGGTGAACGAGGGCGTGGCAGAATTGGACATGAATGCACAGATATCCAGTGTCATGTTTCACAACTGAGACAGGCAGAAGGCATTTCTCTTGGGGCTCTATAGGGATGGTATAAAGCACTTGCTCCATGACACTTTTCCTATGTTGCTTCTCATTTGGGAAGCAGAGCCAGAAGGGACCCTGGAAGCAGCTGATCACTTGAAAGAAAAGAGAAAGGACTCAGTGACAGTGAGCAGTCTCTTTTCTGCCAGGAAAAGGTAGTCCTGCTGTTTCAAGATGTGTTTCTAGTAAGATACTTGTTGGTGTGTGCAAGTCCGTTAAGAAACCCAGTCCTCTGCTCTCTGTTGTGAATTCAGATAGTCAGGAGCATTCCCTGAAAACATGCATGACTGATTAGGACACTCTCTTATGAGAAAGAGCTGTGACAGGAGTAAATATGACCTGGGAGATTTGCATTCATCTTCCAGAAAGCACTTAGGGCCATTAGTATTACTTGTATTAGTATTAGACGTGATTCTCCCACTTGATCTTGTCTCAAACCAGTGAGTAAGTGGCAAAGTAAATTGAGAGCAAAGCAGTGCGGTGCTAGGCTGGAAACAGTGTTGTATGGGTGAAAGGTTAGAAAGGGGAAGGTTGTGAGGCACACGTGTTTTATTTTCCTCCAGTTCTAAAGTGTTGTTAAATATTTTCCAATTGCCATGGGACAGAGATTAGAAAGTACATATGTTAGCCCCTTTCCATGCGAAAAAAGAAGCACCAGTATCAGGAACACACAGGATTCTGCAGGTTTATTTCGTTTTCAGCTCTTCCAGGCAGCGAAGTTGGTAAAAAACTGACAAGAATGGGGGTGAGGTAGCCTTTCTGGGGGGATCAGCATAAGCTGAAACAAATGGAGATGCAGCAACATTCTGCCAGAAGGAGATCTTCCTGTTTCTTTTCTTCTTAGGTACCAAAACAAGTATATTTAAAATTACTGGTTGAGATCAACTCAGTCTGTTCTGAGTTGTGGAAGTTCTGGTTCAGAAGGTGCTGAAAAGACACGGTAATGTTCTTTGCACAGTTTGGTACTTAGAGTGTAGTGCTAGCATTTTGGGGTTCTTTGGCCAGGAAAATGAGCCAGAGGCGTACATTTGAGGTTATTTTTAATAAATACTCTCCTCTAACATTGAGAGATTTGTCAACAGTACAGGAAAATTAAGAAGTGCACAGACTATTGAGATGCTCTTTCCGTTGTGTATTTAGTTCATTGTTGTTGCAATAACCTGTTTAGTAATCGAGTTTCTAAGGGGAAGAGAACCTTCCCAAGAACAGGATAGCCTTGGTCTTGTTGTGCCTAATAAAGAAGAGGAAAGGGTGATCTGCCAAAAAGATAACAGTAGCACCAAGACTTCGTGATGCCAGTGTTGCCGAACTGGTAGCTGCTGCCTCTGTGCCTTCTTCATTGACTTCCAGGTAACACTTGTGAAAAACTTGTGACAAAAACAGATCACCAGTCTTGGACATTGGTGTGAAATCAGCTTGACCTTCTGTGAAGGCATCTTGTATCCCCATCCTGCTCAAAGTAGATTTGAGGTCGTATTTCTCTTCTAGCGTGAACCTGGGCAGATAAACTTCCATGTTCATTTTCTCCATTAGTTCTGGGTTTGTCCATGCAGACAAGTTTTCAAAGGTCAATTCTCTTTCTAGCTGCAGTTATTAAAAGAAAATGAGAAAATTAAGGAATGTTCAAAAACCTGTGCCCTAAGGGCTATTTGTTCCCTTTTCTTAAATGGAGAACTTTTCAAGAGGTTGTAAGAGTACTAGAAAAACAGTAATGAAACAGCAGTTTGGAGATCTTTTTAACTAAAGGAAAATGTTCTATGGTATATCAATGCGGTGTTTGGACTGTTCTCAGCAATTGTCAGGGAATATAGCAGAGCTACAATAGTCTAGTTCTTTTTCTGTTCCCAGGGCTGTCTTCTCCACATTTTAGAATTTACCAAAAAGAGCTTTACCCCTTATGTGCCCTCCCTATCCCCCCTCCCCCCCCCCCGAACACACACACCTTATAAATGAAAATTTCTTAAGGGTTTGTTATCCAAAGGCAGAATCAGGCTTTTTACAGAAGGTGGCAGTGTCCATACATACTAGTTCTGGACATCCTGGAACAAAGCAGAGGCTACCCAATTTTTTTGTGGGTTTTTTTTGGAATGAAATCATATCTCTCCAAAATGGTGCGAACAGTGGATCTCAGAAGTGCTGGTTTTCTGTTCTTATTTTTATTTGGCTGGAAAAGGAGCAGTCTTATGGGGTTTGGGTTACCTGTTTCCAGGACTAGTTATCATTAGAAACCACAGATGTGCTATCTTCTAAGACTAAGAAATCTAGTCGGAGCTCCAAGAGCTTCAAGCTCGTAGCACTAGACTAGATTTGGGATTTGCTTTACCTTGAGTCTTATCAGTATCCTCCTTCCTAGACACATGACTGCGGCCTGGTCTTTTACCTCACACATGCATAAAGTAAGTAAATAACGACACTCTTACTTATTCACATGATTTGTGTTCTCACTGTTTTTACCTTTTGTAAGCCGGTGATGTCACTCGGTAACAGGATAAACATGCTGAGGTCATTATTGACATATGGAAGCTCAAGAACATCAGCCTGAACTGATTCTATGTAGTTTAAGTTAAATTTATCCCTCAGGTACATCATGGGCACTGGTTTAGTTGTATGCTGCAACAAATCAAATTGAATATTTTACATTTGTAGTCTGAACAGTAAAAGGATGGAGTTAATGTAGCACAGTGGATGTTTATTATATTTACTCTACAAGCTGCCTGATGTGTCTGAGACATCCTTATGCGTAGGACATAGAACACAGGATCTTCAGAGGACCTCTGGTCTTCCAGAAAGGCACTGGGAGGCATGGCATGCTATCTGAGCTGTCTCAGATGACACCAATTATAGGAAACTGTATGCCACTCTGATTTGTTGAATGGCTAAAAGTGAAAATGTAAAGAACTAACCCTACAGTTTTGTTCACCTCTTTGTTCTTCCTGCCTTCAGAGAATGGAAGCTGTTTTGAAGTCAGCTTCTGACAATTTGACTTGTGCCTCAGGGCCTGGTATGGGTATGCAGTCTTAAGTGCTTAAAGTGTGGTGAAATAAATATACTGAATATACTGTATGCTTTAAATGAATTAACTATCCTGCCACATGGATTTAAAGGGTGACAGGATTTCTCCCCCCCTTCAGCTCCCCCATCTTTTTCAGGTTTTTACACCTGCAGTGTAGGAAATAAGGCAGTATATTGTCATACCATGTTTATTCTGAAAGGCCTTTGCCTGGTAGCTTCAGCTTCAAATTTTATTGCCCAGTTTCCTTTGAAGTAGAGTGCATTTGTCAGGACTAGCCTGGTGAGTGAATCTACGGATCCAGGAGGCAGCAGATTTTGTATTTTACCTAGAGAAAACAGAGGAACATTCACATATCTGTGCAGTTTCACTGATTCAGTCTAAGTGCTGGCACGGTTTCTGGGGATATAAACCAGGGATATTGTAAGTGCTGCCATGGCACCCATCTAGTTTGAGATTATTCGCAAATACATAGTTACTGGGGTAATCATGATTTACGAAGAAGGATAAGCCTGAGATGGAGGACACTAATTTAAGTAAGAGCTTGTTAGCAGAGGAGTAATTTAGGAAAAGTCTGATTTACCTTTCTGAGGTGAATTGTTTACCTGCCATGGGCCCCTTGGGCACAGAGAAGCCAAAATGACTCCTTTTTGATTTGGAGAGGAGAGGCTGGAACTTACCTTCAGTCTGTTGTTCAACACTGGAATTGATCTCTCTCCTGATTGCATCTGCTGCTCCCACAAAGTCGACTGATTGTGGCTCTGCATTGTAATACCTCTTGGCTAACAGTAAGTATTCCTGCAGTGCAAGAGAGACACCTGACTTAGGTTTGTTGCCTGCAAATATGAGTACTACTACAGCCAAAGATAAAAATTACATGGACACAAGCACAGTGTTTTCTCAAAGGAACAAAGTATTTTTCAATGGAAACACTCAATTTAAACATTCTCATCTAACTACGTATACAAATCACTCTGAGATTAAATACACATCCCAAAAAACTAAAATTTTAGTGTCCAAAGTCTAAGGAAAAGTATCACAGAAAATATTCATGTTAAGGATAATAACATAATTTGCAAATGTAGTGAAAATATTTAAAAGTATATGGCTTATGTTGCCATAGGTAGATCATGAAGATTAAACAACATTTCATAATCTGAGTAAAAGTCTTACCTTACTGAAAGGCAATGATTTTTCTCCATATAACTGGTTGACACTTTTAAGTAGGTAATTTTTAGTGGGTTGGTTGATTTCAAAGCTGAGTGCTTTAAATCCAGTATGGATATTATCTGATTTGCCAATTTCTGTCTTGGAGAAAGATAAAAAAATAAAGGACATTATTCATCTGTTGTGTAAAAATCCTGGTTTTTTCCTTCACACAGATCCAAGTAAAGTATTTCTTTTTGGGTGATCTATTACCTATATTACCACAGAAGAGATGCACTAAACTGGATAGCTATTAAATGAATCATTTTAAAGTAGTGGAAGTTGCAGATGTGGTATAGACACTGTGGGTGTCTCGGAATGCAAATGTTAAGAGCCTGAACTATGTAGAATATTTAAGGGTTTGTAAGTGGGGATTGTGAAACTTTGGATATCTAGAAAATGAGAGTAAGAAAGTAATTCTTAAACAGTGCAGGAAGATTTGGCTCTATCACTTCCTTAATTTATGAAAGTCTAAAGTGTTACATGGAAAGTTTGCCCCTGAATTTCTTAATCTCTCTCTTGATATTTTGTGGTTTTGGTTTTTTAAAGTTTCAGTAATTGCAGTAAATTCTTTTATGTTGAAGTGACAGGATTAAATTACTGTGGGTTCAGGCTCTCCAATGAACTCAACGAAGAAGCTGTGAATTAGTAAATTAAAAATCTGCACGTGTGCTGTATTCATCTCATCATTATATCAGAATCAGAGGCACAAACATACCCTTAAATCTCCAAAGTGTTAGAACCCGTAGCACTACCCATAGTGCTACCCATAGCACTCCGTAATTCTTACAATTAGGGCAAGTGTTACTCATGAGGAACAATCCCTCTCCTGTTCACGCAGTGCAAATGAGATGTTGACATAACGCCTAAAATAAATCTTCCCACCATGGGATTTGGCTGTGGGATGCAGATCCATTCATCAAAACTAGTGGCAGTTGGGGTTTTGCGGGCAAACTGCAGGGAAACAGCTCACTCCCATAAGGATGACGGGAAAGACCAGGGAGAAGAGCTTGACATCACCATTTTTGAATTGTCAGCGAGGAAAACTGTCAACTCAGAGGGATCACATTTGCTTTTCTGTATTTTTCTGCTATGTTAGATTATGTATATGTTGGGACAAGATGCCTGCCAGTATGGCAAAGATTTAGCTCAGGAACATAATGATTCACGTTTCTTTAAGACTTATTGCAGGCAACTGGTCTACTTTGGGAAATCCCAACATGTAAATTTATATTGTTAACTTCTCAGTTGAAATGGAGACTAATTTCTGAAACATATCAAGCATAGGTAGCCTGGAGAAGTTAATGTTCTGGTTTTTGTTGTCTTGATGCTGCAATCAAACGTGTGGAAGAGCAGCTCTTTTCTCAGGATTAGCTCTCTGAGGTAAGAACTGTGCTAACTTTTGAGTAGTAATAGTTTGAGAAAGAAATCTGTCCTCGGAGCTAAAGGAAAAGGATCAAGAGATCTATTGATCATCAAATGCTAAATTTTGCAAATTGGAGGTTAGATTGTGCAATTCTGTGTAAAAGGGGGGAGCATGTCGTAAGTATTGCATTAGGTAAAGGTATCACAGGATGCTGCACCAATTAATTGTGTGCACTAAATCTAAGGAAGGCAAACATAAGCAAATGCAAATGTGGAAGGAAAGTACAAGCAGTAGAAGATGTGACTCTGCCCATAGCTTGATCACCAGCTTGGGTGAGATACCTTCTGGAAACATGCATGTCGATTTGATAGACTCTCTTCTGTTCTGGAGTAGACATGCATTCTTATGGTTCTGGTGACATTTTTGGCTCCTTCAGCTTTGTTAAAGTGAAGTACCTGTAGTGGGAAAAGCAATAATAAATGCAACAATAGAAAATTTGCTGTTTCAGTGAAATTTTTCAGTGATGTCATGGGGATTGGTAATGAGGACAGTCAAGCTCAAATTTTATTCTTGTGTCCAGTTCTTACTGACTATGAAATCTTTGGTTAGGTCTTGATGCCCACGTGTACAACATGGCTTGTGCAAACTAAGCTGAAGGCTGCAGGGCAAAACTCTTATGTACCTGGCCTTCATTGAGGAACCTGCCTGCTTTGAGTTATGCCCTGGGATGACCAGTTAATACTTGGAATGAGCCAATTACCCCCAGATGGAGTCTACCGAAGCAGAAGTCTAAATGGAGCTCTGCTATGTGTCAGAAAGCCTGAAAATTGTGCAGGCAGTTCCATGCCTTAAATCCCTTTCTCTGGGCTTGTTCACCTTACCCAGGCTACAAAGGGGTGCAAACAACCTTGGAACACTTTTCAGAAGAGCTGTGCCTTTTGTTTTGTTTTGTTTTCCCTTCATCCTAACAGGAGATCACTCCTTTTTTACCCTACTGGGTCTCTTTTGTCCTGTAAATCAGGAGTTAGATCACTGCCTTAGCAGGTGGGACAGCTTCTGCCTTAGCAGATGCAGACTCACAAGCCTCCCCTCCTATGACAGGAGCTAGGTACCTGCATTAGGTATTTGGTAACCATGCACTGGGGCTGTTCTCACTGTCCCCTGATGACACCATGAGCTTTGAACAAGTGCGACTTGGCAATTTCAGTCAGTAATTTTGCCTGTAAAATACATACCTCGAAGAAAGGGTTGTAGTCTCAACATGATTTTCTCTAATCTTTATCTGGATTTATGTTTAGCAAAGTGTAAAACTTGAAATAACTATAGGGGAGAATCCTCAAAACTCTACACATTATATGGCTTTCCTCTGTTCCACCCCAGCAAATTTCTGTCATCGAGGACGTTACTCCAAGAGATCAACCCTTTGAGGCAGCTACTTTTAGAAGCCCAGACTCACCTTTGCCATCTGATCTGAAGTGTTACCTTTGGCTCCCAAATAAACAGTAGCCAGGGCAGATGAAATGCTCCAAGGAGAGAACAAAATATTCTTGTCACCATCTTCCTGACATTGCTGTTTGAAAAAGTCAAGAGCAAAGCTTGTGTTTGCTTTATTCAATGTATCCATTGTCCTGAAGCTGCACAGAAAGGGAGAAAAGATGCTATTAATGAAACACTATGACTGCTATTTGTTTAGAAGTTCGCCTTCACTGTTCGAACTTTTTTGTGATTTAAAGGCTTTCTAAAATTGCCTAGATGAAGAATGAGGAGCACGAACTATTATAAAATCACATAAAGTTTAGCATGTCCTATTTCAATGATGGCACTAGCTATCATTTTTAGAGATGAACCAGCCTCTAGCCATGTTGCATATTTCTTCACCTGGAAATTTATTGCACTGCCCTTTACAGCATCTTGGAGTGACAGTTGATAGGGTTAGAGACTACCAAGAAACTGTCTCTTATGACAAATTTTATGCTTCAATTTGTTCAAGAGCCTTTCAATGCTCATCCCTGTAGTGAACAAACACTCTGGTAACAGGAGCAGTCAAACTATTCCTTTAGGTCAAGACAAAACACTCCTTCCTATACTTCAGCAAGCACTGCCCCAACTATTGCATGCTAAGCATCCTGAATTACCTTTCTGACTTTTACAAATGTCCTGAAACCCTGTCTTAAAGTGCCAGACCAGATCCTAGCTTCCCAGTTCTTCTGCAATGCAAGCTTTCCGTATTTAGCAGACCACAAAGGCTGCTATTTGTCATTTGCCTTGCAGGTTTAGCTGAAGGTTCTAGTCAGGCACTTGGAGCTTTTCTTGTTAGTATAGGATGGTCTTAGGAAATAAGACAGTTTGGGACCCTAGTAGCTTGCAAACCAGGAGCTGTCCTGATAATTCTAATAACTAAAGAGCATAAAAACCAATTACCTGACATAAGCAAATACAGTGGTTCATAGTCTGCTATGATATATATGCTAGTCAGTGAGCTCTAGAAGTTATAGAATGCTGAACAATAAATTGCTCTTCCTGTATATTTTTAAGACTTTCATCTTCTAGACTATGCCTGTGCAATCTTGGTTAATTACTTTCCCAAGCATTGTTTCCAGTTCAGATACCTGCTTCCTTTTTTCCTATGCATTTGTCAACAAAGCAACATGAGCCAAGAATAAGTGAAATAAATAGTATCTAGAAATCATTACAGTACCTTGTTTTGTGCAGGGAGAAACACTGCTGCTCTGGGTGTCTCCAAGGTCTCTGCAGTTCACGGTAAGGGTAGGATGAATTTATAGTGTGCCTGGCCGGTTCTGCAAAGGTTCTTATGACTCATGACTCTGCAATGTAATATGCCCTATAGGCCACATCCCTGTGGAAGAACTGAATCACCTCAGAGTAGGATGTGAAGTGATGTTAATAACGATACCATACAAGAACTTTACAAAACTGACTGCTTAAGTATTTCTGTAAACACTTTTGTGGCAACAGGCTAGTAACAACTTGAACCCACACTACTTTGAACAATCTTTCTTTTGTGGTTTGGAGTGTTTAAAAAAAGGCAGTCACTGAACTACTTCTTTTATGGTTTGTCTAACAAAATTTATCTCTGAGAAACAGACAGACAGAAAAAATAGAAAGTGACTTCTTATGTATGAGTTTTTCTATTGCCCGCTTCCTTCTGAGAAAGAATTTGTCATTCCTGGTGGGTTTCTGTTTTGGAAAAATGAGTTTTGTCAATCTTGAAGGATTCTAAGACTGTATAGCCAGGGAAGCTCCGTAACTGTGAGATAGGGAAAGTTAAGAAACAGGCACCAGACCCTTGCTTGTATTAGCAGTGGGCAACATCACTTGAACTTAGTGTGGGTCTAAGGTTAGACTTCATTTCTATTTCTCCACCCAGTCTGGAAGCTGTTTGACCCATGTAGCACATCAGAGAGCTATTCTTTATTTCCCATTCCAGAACTGAATATTCTGTCAAATCCTCTTTTTCTTCTTTCCTGGGCTACTAAAATACCTCCTTCCCTGATTTTCCTTGCAATCATGCTGTCCTTTCTTCTGTAGTCATTCCTGTGTCTGTCCATCCCCAGTCTGACCCCTAACTGAAACACCCTGTAAAATCCTACCTTGCCCTTTATTTAATTTTTTCTCTGTTCATTGTTGATTCCTCCACTTTGAAAACCTGAATAGGAATTGGATGCCTCCCCAGGACTGAGCAGGACTCACTCACAAGGTCTGTTTCCTCAGACTAAACTGCCTTTGGAGAGCTTTCTTCTGACCTTCTGTCTGTGGGCATACATTTAACGTGGACTTCTGTTGTAGATCAGATTTGCATGAAGGATCTCATAATGAGGAATGAACCATGAAAATACCTGCAAAATTTGGTGCAGGGCATAGGAGGGTACAGCTGCAAAGGATCCCTTGACAATAGTGAAACTTCTGTATCAATGTAACTTGCGAATTGAAAGCTTTGCTTAAGTTGCTTTCCTATCTGTGAGGAGCCACATTAGTTTAACTGGATGGCATTTGCCTGCCCCTCGGGTATTTTGAAATGGTAGCTACGCGAAAGGGGCATGTTTCAGTGTGAGCTGTAATTAGATGTATCTGTTATGTTTTCCAGAGAGCAGCATAGTGTAGGAGAGATATTCACTGCAGAATTAATTGCTCCCATTGCGCGTGGGAAAGTTGCAATCTGTTTATATTGGCCTTAAATGGTTTCCAAAGCATAAATGATTTGAGTAATCTTTGCAAATTTAGCCCTGTTGTTGAAAGGTGATAGATACCCTGGAAAGACTTTATCCCTTAGAGCAATTGCTTTAGATTTTGTGGTTATAAAGCAGGGGTGAACTTAATTTGCTAACTAGTGCTACTGCTTGCTGCCTTACAAGAAGTGGCTGAGGTATTCTGTTTACACAGAAATGCTGGGTTAGGCTGAATGAGAAGTTTGTGCTTTTGCATAAGGTTTTACAGCTACCTTTATTAGAACACCTCTTGAATGGCATGGCTGGTATATAGTAAATAAAAATAAGAAAAGCATACTGAGTAACTAAAACTATGCTCATTTGAGAAAACAAAATATGCTTTATCAATGTGGTGGGTTGATAATAGTTTCTAATACCCTTTTAACTTAGCATCACTGGAGGACACAACTCACTGCATGGTGCTACTGCTGACTCAGTAGCAGTGATACTCTCACTCCCACTCCTTACTAAGTCAACACAGCAGCACACTAGAAGACTTATATTTGTGTTAATAGTGTCCTTCCTGTGGGAAGTAAACCTATGGTCCCTTTCACTGCAGTCATTCACGTTTCCATTTGGTTAGGACAAATATTGGCAGGATACCAGTGCCCTGGATCTCAGCTATATAAAGGCATCTTGTTTTCCTCGTTTCAGTGTAACTTTGCACACCTCATTTTGACTTTCCTACACAGTGTGTTGCTCTGTTCATTAGTGCCTGGGTTCAGGAGTAGGTGATATGTTTGATTTCTGAACAGAACATTATAAGCCCTATGAAGGTTCTTAAGGGTCTTGAGAAAAAGACTTGCTGTCACAGAAAAATGGTAGCTTCTGCTCTCACACAGTATTTTTAGGATACAACTTTCCATGGCTGGTTTTCATACCCATTGGTAGCTTATTTTAACTATCAGCTCTTTATAGCTCTTGGAAATCTCATTTAATCCAAAACTAACGTGTTCTATATTTCAGGCAGATCAAAAGAAAAAGTGGTATTTGAAGGAAAGCTCTTCAGTTTCCCTGACATCCTCAAGTATTTTTTACAAGTATAAGCACTGTTTATTGGCAGGGAAGAATTTCTGACCCAGCCAGCAGAGCACTCTATACAAGTTTTTGATTCAACCAGAGCAGGCCAGTAGATTTTAAACATGAAAGGATTTTAAATGTCCCCAAACCTTTAAAAGGCCTTCAGGAGAGACAAGAAGCGTGGGAAGAGAAGGGTTTTGAAATCTGAGAATATTTTAATCCCTTTGTAGGTGTGTGGGTTTTTTTTTTTTTAATATCTGTATGATTTAAATTTTAAAACTGTAAGGTGGACAGGGGCACAGAAAATGAGAAAATAGTAAGAGTGATAAACACTCTACTCTGCATTTGTGTGGCCTCACCTTGAATACTGTGTGCAGCTTTGTGCACCACAATATAAAAAAGACATTAAGCTATTAGAGAGTGTCCAAAGGAGGGCCATGAGAATGGTGAGGGATCTGGAGGGAAAGCCTTATGAGGAGTAGCTGAGGTCACTTGGTCTCTTCAGCCCGGAGAAGAGAAGACTGAGGGGAGATCTCATTGTGGTCTTCAGCATCCTCACAAGGGGAAGTGGAGGTGCAAGCACTGACCTCTTCACTCTCATGGCCAGTGACAGGACTTGAGGAAACAGCATGAAGCTGAGTCAGGCAGGTTTAGGCTGGATATCAGGAAAAGGTTCTTCACCCAGAGGATGGCTGGACATGGAACAGGATCCCCAGGGAAGTGATCACAGCACCAAGCCTGTCTAAGTTCAAAGAGCATTTGAACAACACTCTCAGGGCACATTGTGTGGCTCTTGGGGTGTCCTGTGCAGGGCCAGGAGTTGGAGTCAATGATCCTCATGGGTCTCTTCTGCCTCAGCATATGCTATGATTCTATGACTAGAAACATAACATTTTCTGTGCTAAGGAGGGTGGAACCAGGTGATGCCTCTGTCATAGTGTAATTGAGAGCATGGCATGAGCTGTACCTAACACTGTCAACTGAAAAAAACCTCTATGCATCACCCAGACTGATTATAACAGATTTGGGGCTGTGCTGTAAAGGAATTTTTATGTATGATGATAAGTTTGTATCAACCTGAAATCTCAAATTGTTTTTAACTTTAAGTGATAATCACTTTTTGAGTATCCTTTTTCCCTTTAAAGCTTTGGTCGATAATACACATGTCTTTATTTTGAAACAGAGTAGATAGTGATCTGTTGTGCGCCTCCTACAATTACATTTGCAAGCCTTCCCTTGCCAAGCAATCCTTGCTGACATACTCTAACATTATGTAAAACCTTATGAGTTTCCAAAGGGTGTGGTGAGGTTCCTGTATAAATATTATTGAGGCATTTTTTTCCACACCTGCAGAAGCAAAGGTGTGGTAAAATTTGACAGTCCCAACAGAATTCCTCTTACTTTAGTATTACTTCTACATGCTATAGCTTAGACACTGTAATTAATAAAGGCAGTGTTTGTCCTGAGAAATTCTGCTCTGGTAAGAAGCACAACACTTCTGAGAAAAAACTAATCTGTATATCTGAAAAGGGACAGTTTATCTGCGAAAAAATATGCATACTGTTTCCACATGTGCAAGGGTGCAGTTTTCCTTTGAATGACTCAGGTGGTGAACGTTTTAAAAGTATCGCAGGTCACAGATGACATCAAAAATATGAAGAGTGGCCTGAATTTCTCAGCCGTGATACACAGTGCTGCATTATGAGTAATGATGTGTGTGTGTGGCTTGTATGCACTTTGGCTGAAACTTGTCATTTTTCCAAAGAAGTCTCTCAAAGGGTGGAACTGTATGTCAGCTGCACAACTACTGAATCAGGAAGCTGATCCCATCTTCCCCTTCCAGTGCTATAGTGAAGGATGTGCCACATTATGGGGTGAAGAATGTGAATATCAAGTCAATGTATCTTCCAAGCACATTTCTAAACAAGAGCCCATCCTAAACAGGAGCCTCGTGCTGATGTGTCAGATCAGGGTATAGAGGAAAGACTCTCTTTTAAGAAACTCATTTAGACATTTGCTATGTTTTTCATACAGTTTGATTGCAAATATTCTTGCTTGGTGGAATGAGTTTCCCGAGGCAGTTGGTGTTTTCAGGAATTTCAGCAGGAGAATTTACCCAATACTCACTTGAGAAGGTATACAGAAAATCTTTGCTATTCACTGATCTGCTTGGCACTTGCTGTTCCTTCATAGTTTCATGCTTTTTAGGCTAACCTTGGAACTGATCTGAACTACCTGATTAAGTGCACATACAGTAGCAGTAATGCTTTGTCCTAGAAGAGAATAACCCTAAAAATGAGGGCTTGGAATGGAATTTTGCCTTTGGATTGACAAGGACCTTGACTGAGCTGTAGTGTCATGAGCATCACATGAACATGTCTCATCAAAGCCTGTGCCATTGCATCTTTTCATCTCTCACATTCCATGCCTGTTGCACAAAGGACCTCAGTCTCTTGAGACCTGACATCCTTTGCGTGGTTCAAGTCAGCAGGCTTTTCACAACCAAGGAGAAATCAATGACCTGATGCACAACACTTAATACAAGATGATCTCGTGTTCATTTCTGCTCTCAGATAAAATAAGATGGAAAGTTTTCATTTTGTTCCTCAAACTTTTGTGAGAGTGGCAAAAGTGTGAACTTGCAGGGTACTGCACTGAAGACCTTCTTTTAAACTATCTTGATGACCATCTGCTCTTTAATAAAGCATTTCCAAACTCTTTTGATTCAGCTGTAAGGAGATCTTAATGGCTCCATTATCTTTTGTACTGATATCTGTGGCTCTTTTAGCTCTTTGAAAGACAAAAGCAGGACTCTCTATCTAGTTTAAAACTAGTGCAGTAGTCCCTTTCAGCTACTTTAGACTTTTCTTTCTTCTTGATCTATCTCCCTTCCTTTTCTAGATCTTTGGCTTTATTTTCTTTAATATCCTTTATCTTTTTTAAAATCCTTTGCTTCTGTGGTTGCTAATTCTTTGTCTGGGAACACAGACAGACCAACACATAGGTCAAGACCGATGTGAATTCAGTGGAACAGAGGCAACATCAGGCTAAGGAAAGTTACCAGAGGACATGTAAGGAAAGGCAGAGCAATTGCTTTCTGTTTGTGGCTGGAGGAACGGGCTCTCCCCCCACCTCCTGCAGATGCAGCTTGGCCTCTGTAGCTGCCACAGCATAACTTCATAGCAGATGGTCCCTCCAGGCACTAGGAGGGGTAAACTCTCCTCCCCCTTTCTTCCTCTCCCTGACATTTCTCCTCTTAGAACCAAGTCTTGACTCCAGCCCTGCCCTCTTCCTTCACTGCCCACAGAAGTAGAAATTGCTAAAAGGCAAGGAGGAAAAAGGAGGGCATGGTGAGGGTGGGGATAGTCAGCGCCTTGGGGAAAGATAGTTAATGAGCCACATCCAAGGGAAATGAGGCAGAATGAAAGAGAAAAGAGGAAAGAGGAACTGCTCCTGCACACAGCCCTGTGAAGTTCAATGATTTCTCCTCTGCCTCCTTTGATCTGTAATTCCCTTCCTTACAAAAACATCTGGCACTTCACTATTCTCCCACTCCATACTGACTTCTTATCAGAGCCACTAAACTGGAATTTTACCTCTGTGACTAAGAAGTCAGCCTTCCTTGTAAGGATTTGCTCACCTGCAGGAACCTCCTCCTTTTCTCTGAAGGTGCCACTAATAGAAATCCATTGTTTGCCTGCTTTGGGATGCTATTGCTAGCATTTAGAAAAAGTAGGAAAGTGATGAATGAGTTAAAGAAATAAGAGCACAAAATTAGTTTGGAATATTTTTTTTTTCTAGGAGTAGAATGCAATTTGAGTCTGTTTGTTTGTTTCTCAAGACAGTTGGACTGTATGGTGTTAAACTCTTTTTCTTGTGATGTTCAATACTGCAACAGTGAGGAAAGAGAGGCCAGGTGCAAACAATATCCCAGTGATAGTCTCATATAATAAAATGTAGATAAACTATGCTTCTGAACTAAACATGTGTAGCCTGAAGCTATCTATTATCTCACTTTTGTTCCTAAGCATTGTTAACCATCCTAGGAATTTCCTGTTCACATGGTGACTAAACACTCCTTGAGATTTTCAGAGGTATTCTGTATTGGCTCCAAGAGGTTTAAAAGTAAGGGAAAACAGTGAGAGCTTTGTGGGCTGGGCATGGGAGAATCAAAATGAAGGAACTAGTGGGGCTCATTCTCACATGTGGCCAACTCTCATTTAGTGAGAGAAAGCTAAGCTGGCTAGATAGTCTACACTGCTCTTACATTAGTAATATTTGGATTTATGTTTAAAATTAAATTAGTTCTAACACTGTGGATTCCCCAAATTTAAAGATATGCGACATTTGGCTGGGAAGCACCCTGATGTGTTTTTGAAGTTAAGACCAGATGACTGTCAGCTGCCCATTCCAACACAAGTTACTGTCTAAATCTGTGAACTTCAGGAGATCAATTTTTGCAAGTAACTGACTTTGTTCAACCAAGCAATATTACTTGCATTTTCATGTATTAGAACAGTTAGTACTGGAATAAACAGTAAGGCCTCAGGGTCAAATTCTGTCATCTCTATGGAATTACCTTCCCATTGTAAGACCACAAGAAAACAAGCAAGCGTGGTCTTGTATCAGCACAACTCACTAATCCTTTGAATTAATTTTGTCTTTGTATGCTTGAAATTACAAATATGTGTGGGGTGTGGTGGTAGAGCAATAAAAGCCTCTAATGACTGATCCTAAAGCTGTGAGTATGAGCCTTCTTCCATACTTGTGCTGAAAGACCTTCTGTGGGTAAACAAGAGCATAATCCACCTGTACTTTATGACACAGCAGAAAGCTGAAGTCTCTAGGACACGATGATAACTATTTTGTTTCTTTGAGGATGGAGAGAAGAAGCTGTAGCCTCATTTGTTGGCACAAAGGAGAGGACTTGTTCCATGCTGAGTGATGGAGGTCTGATATCTGGCACACAGCTTGGGGCTAGATCCAGGCTTGTTCCTTTAGGGGCCTGTACTTTGGGTGCCTGTTATTACAGAAGCTACAGTACCTCATGTGTGGAAGGCTGTTGAAATTTTTATCATTCAAACAAGTATTTCTCTACCTGGGATATGAGGACTCCAGCATCTATTCCTTAATGGGGGTATGATTTGCCAAATTCCAAAATGGTTTCTGAAAACAGGACTGGGAATACATGGTTTTGGCTTTTTTTTAAGAGAAGTGACTACAGAGGACAAGAATATGTCTGCTTGTTAGTGTGCTGGCAGCTGGAGTCAACAGAAATCAGGAGGTAGCACTGAAAAATCTGTCTACATACAGGAGCAGATGTACTTCTTTGTGTCTTCTGTTTGTGAAAAAGTGTGCTTTAATTGATAAAAACTAAAACAGCCTGGAAATAATGCAGTCTTAGAACAAATCTGCTGAAATTTAAGTGTCCTTAGGAACTTAGGTGCCCTATTTCCATGACCAGATCAACTCTGGGGCAATAGTAAACACACTTTTAGCTCTCTTGCAATAAATTTCCCCATTTGTTATCTCTTGATCAGCAATCAACTAAGATAAAGGAAAGTGAAGGAATATATTTGAACTATTTACACACCAGTGAAGGTGGTGTAATGCTATCTTTGTTCTTGTGCAAGATCATGGTTGCTACCAGCAAGTCGTATACCCTAGGTCCTGCCAAAGTATGTGTTATTTTGGAGGATGGAGCAGGGGCAGCCAAAACAAGTAGAACAAGCAAATAGTGTGTGGTGGAACTGAAAAAACATTCCACCACAGTCCTCCCAGCACAGGTGCTGTGCTGTACATACTGGAATCTGGAAAGAGCATAGCCTTCTTGCAGTAACTGCACCCTCAAATCTTTCTGTCTCACTTTCCTGGTATTCTTTGTGACAATTCCTCACGGTTCTGTTTCCTTTCTTGCTTCGGTGACAAAGAGATGCATAATTAATTCCAGAGAAAAACTATAACTCTCCATAGACATCCCGTCTCCTAGCATGATTATTCTCTTTAGCTTCTGAATAAAAGCCCATAAAGCTTTGTAAACACACCATAAAGACAAGTAAAAAACACATTCCCATTTCCCATTCCCCTGTGTTCTCTGACGCAATGCTCTGTCTCAGTGGCGTGTAGATTCTGTGCATATCCAGCTGCCTTCCAGACTGCTTATCAACTGCTCTTTCAGAGAAGCTGGATGAGTCATGTTTTGTGCAGGAATTGTTGTATCTGACTAGTTTGAGTGGTATGCAGGAGGGAGTATGGGTCACGCTGGTCCCTTCCTGGCAGAAAAATTGGTCTCAATATTGTATCTGAGCCCAGAGTTAGGACAGACTCATTCCCCACCTCTCTGAAATCAATGAACCAGCTCAGATAGAAGAATCGCAGAAACATAGAATATTTCAAGTCGGAAGGAACCCATAAGGATCATTGAGCCTAACTCCCTGCTCCTCACAGAACTATCTATAAATAAACCATAAGACTAAGAGCATTGTCCTGATGCTCCTTGAACTCTGACAGGCATGGCACCATGGCCACTTTCCTGGAAAAGCCTGTTCCAGTGACTAACCCTCTGGATGAAGAAACTTTTCCTAATGTCCAGTCCTGATACGGCTTCATTCCATTTCCTCATGCCCTTGCTAGTCATCAGACAGAGGAGAGCAGCACCTCCCCCTGCACTGCCCTCACTGTGGAAGTTGTAGGCTGAGATGAGGTCACCCCTCTGCCTTCTCTTTTCCAAGCTGAACAAGCCAAGTGACCTCAGGCACTCCTTGTAGGTTTTGCCCTTGAGAGCTTTCACCATTTCAGTCACCCTCCTCTGTACACACTCCAGTGGTGTGATGTTCTTCTTATATTGTAGCACCCAAAACTGCACACAGCACTCAAGGTGAGGCTGTGCAGAGTAGCAGTGCAGTAGCTTTTATCCCAGTGCAGAGCAGAGCGGGACAATCCCCTCCCTTGCCCGGCTGGTGATGCTGTGCCTGATGCCCCTCAGGACACACTTGGCCCTCCTTGGCCAGGGCACTGCTGACTCAGGTTCAACTTGCCATCCACCCAAAGCCCCGGATTTGTACACATAACCAGGATTACCCTGTCCCAGGTGCACTTAAAGTACTCCAAGTGAAATGCATTTGCTTAAATAAGTTTTTATTATGATTAAACAAGCAAAAGTGTACATCCACAAGACCCATTATATACAGGGATAGGATACATGGAGAAAATTTGAATAGCAACCTGCTGTGTTTGGTCATGATGATTGAGCCAAAAAGACTTAAGAAGAAATATGAATTATAAGATTCCTATAATGCATCTTTAGAAAGTGAGGAAGAGCCTTGCAGTATCAGAAGTAGAAAGAAAAATCAATTGTTTTGTCAGAGTAGGTATGGTTGGTGGTAGTTTAGTGTTTAATCTAGGAAATTTTGGGTGACTTATTCCAGAGGAGTCACCACGAAATTTGTCAGTAGAGAAACCTGGCTTAGCTAGAAGACTGCATTTTTTTCCCAAAAAAAGGTGTTGTGTTTTTTCAGTATGATGATTCAGCACTATTATTGTTAAATTGCACCAGGAACATCTCTGTTAATGCTCATGGGTTTTTTTGGTCAGATTTTCATTCCCTTAACTCTTCATCCATGAGTAAGTAATAATACTCATGCAGAATAGGAACTCCTGCAGAAAGGAGAGGCAAAGGCTGTTGTCATTGCATAATTTTTCTGCCTTAACTTTTTTTCTTTTTTTTTTAAATAAAACCTTCTGGTTTTAGAAAATATGGATGAAAAAGAAAGTTTGTGTTTCTTTTTACCTTTGATACTGCAGCACTTTGGGTCTTGCTTTGAGGGACAGAAACTCTTTCAGCTTTCCTCTCTTTAGGGGAAAAAGCATCTGCCAAAGAACAAGATGCTGTCGCTTGGGTTGTGTTTGATCAAGAAGAGGAAAGGATGGTCAGCCCTAATCTCTTCAGAGACACGTGTGTCATCCACCCCAGCTCCTGATGAGCCTCCCACATTATTGCCTGCTTCATAGATTTCCACAAATGCCTCATGGAAGGCTGCAGACACCTTCAGGCTCTCTGCTGAAGAGATGCCAGAGAGATTGGCTGATGAGCTGAAGAGGTCGGTGATACCCAAGGATTTTAAGACAGATGTGAGGTTATATTTTTCCTCAATCTTCATGCGAGGGAGATAAACTTTAATTTTCCTCTCTTCCATCTTCCTAGAACTGGTCCACTCCTTGAGATTTTCAGGGGTGATTGCAGTCTCAAGCTGCAAGGAAACAACAGATTAGATCTCTGGAATGAAAGCACAACTTCTTTTGTAGCAATGCAGTACCATTTGTAGTTTTTTCTCTTAACGTGACTGCTCTTGTCATGGTGTATTTTCTGGATATATACAGATTGATGTGTCTAGAAGAGGAAAGCAAACGATGACTTCTCTCTTCTCTGTCCAGCTTCCTATTTCTTTAATAGGCTCACTGCCAATGAATAGTCTTAATTAGATGGCTACTCAGCAAATTTCACCAAAGGTCTTGCCTATTTATCTTCTTTTCTTCAGAAAAATATTCCAAAAGTCATTCTGTGCTTATGAGTTGTAAGCTCTATCTACATTTAGGACCTCCAAGTAAGGAAGTGTTAATGGTAACCAATTAATACCTGAAGTATCTAGAGGCATTTGAACACAAATAAATATCTTCAGTAATAAATGAGCTGTGAGTTACTACTGAAGAAATTTAGCTGTGAGCAAATGACTCTTTATTTTTATAATTTAGGTTCTTTGAGTTAGTGTGCAATGATTTCAATTAACTCGGGTTTATTATATAACTTTTCCTATTCAAACTGCATTTCTGCTAGTGGTAATATCCCATGCCTGTATTGTGTTCATATCAGTAATAATACATCATATATGTTTTACTTTCTGAAATGGCTTTAACCATTCAAGTACCCCTCATATTCAGTTTTTAGATATTTTAAGTTTTGAAAGTATGAAGGAAGGTATGAAGGAAGCATGTTGAGGGCTGTCAAACCATTCGATAATTACAAATACTCAAGCTAACATGAACTTCCCAGTAAGGTCCTCAGTATGCAGGAATTGAGATATAAAAGCTTTGGAGATCAAACTGCTCGAGTAACAGCTGCTTATCTGAAAAGAATCTGTTCTGCAGTGGCAAAAATTTAACCCACTAAAGCAGTTGCTTAGCAGTCCATCCTCAGCACAAACTTTTGCAGGATCACTGAGACAGCTGTGTGCCTCTCTGCAACAATCCCATGTTGCCAATATTCAGATCTGTGCTAGGGATGTGCTTTAAGATAACTTTACTGTGAAGAGCTTTTCAGCACCTAAATTTCACCGTGTTTGTAGTTTTCTGAAACCCAGCTGCTATGGCCATACCTGCTCCAGGCCAGAGACTTCATCAGGCAACAGCACCCATAGGCTCAGCCTCCCACTGGCATATGGAAGCTCCAGGATCCTACATTTCTCAGAAGGGATCTCTGCCACTTTAAACGTACCAATCTGAGACATCATCTGCACAGGCTTGCTTTCTTGCTGCAAAACCAAAGAAAATAATATTGTTTTCACTAAAATTATTCCTAGTAGAAATGCCTACTTATGGTTAAAGGTGATAATTGCTCTTTTTCAGGAAGATTGTGCAACAACTTGTCTATTCTCTTCATAAATTCTAGAAGATGACACCTTTAAAGTGATGTATGCCCACATACCTCAGTAATTCTGAAAGGAACTGTCTGAGTGTCTTCTTCCTTAAATGCTTTCTCCCACAGTCCTTTGAAGTAGATGGCACTGACCAGGACCATGTCAGTCTGTGAACTCACAGAGCTTGGTTGAAGGATATTTTTGATCGTCCCTTCAGGAATGCATAGGGAGAGAACGTGTATAACACATCTGCGCATAACACATCTTACGTGGCAATTGCAACATCAAATGGAGGGTAAAGAATTCGTGGGAAGGAGGGTGTAGGGCAGGGAAATTATTTTGGTTTTGTAGCTATTATCTTGTAGTTCCAAGGTTGATTTGTTTACTGCTGTTGGCAATAGCTGTTTTTTCTCTCCCTATAAAGAATTATAGGGAGAGATATAAGATCCAGATATTTACTTGTTACAAAATAAGTATATTTTGTGACAACAGGAAGAACCATTGGAGGCTTTTATCCCAGGATGGTCTCCCAACCAAACATTTAATAATTTTTGCTTCAAACAAAAGTTGACACATTGGTGTCAAACAATTTGTCAGTGTGCACAAAGCCTATTTTAGTGCTGTCCCTTTTATCAGGACTGGAAGTACTACATATCCACAAAGCCTCTACAGATAGAGGGAGTCCTCTAAGAGGGGTGTGTCTGAGGAAAAAAAAAAGTTAGATGATAGTTCTGTATCTGGGAGCCGATCTGCTATCCAGGAGAAGGAGCAAAGGGAGAGGTTTTGGGTTTTTATCACCTGACTTAAGTGTTCTCATATGTTGTTCAAACATGGTGGCAGAAGGGAAAATTCCTGTGCTGATAGTTGGCTTCCTCTTACCATTTGTCTGACTTTCAACCCAGGAATTTATGAGCTCTCTGGATTTTTCTGCAGCTGTTTGAAAGCTGATAGATTCTAAACCTCCCTTATACAGTTCCTTCACACATTGTATGTACTCCTGCAAAGAAAGAGCATGCCATTTTCAGATCAGAATGTCAAAGCATTTTGCAAATGTAAAAGGCAAGCATGAAATTGACACATATGAGCAATCTGCTTATTAAGGCTAATCAGTAAACCGTAAGCTAGTTCATAAGCATCTTAATGTTTGACATGCACTGTTTCAAGCAAGAGTATATGCCCACATTTTAAACAACGTTTTCCAGAACTGAGTTTGATCCAAAACTGACATTCATTTCAGTTAAGAGTGGGGGTTTTTTTCATTTTGCCCACTTTTAAAATTTTAATTTTGCAATGGTATTTTCCTTTAATTTCAAATTAAATGTTCCTTTCAATGGAAAACCTTGCAATGTTTTTGAGAACCTGAAGTTACTTTTCGGGTTTGTTTTGCAAGTTGAGAAAAGAGTTGAAGTTAACTCTTGCCAATAAAAATTACCTTTATTAATTATACCTTGACTTGATTGGATCTTTAGTGTATTTTGCACAAGTATCTTTTTGGCTAGTCACATTTTTTCTCAAGACTCTCAAGGTTTAGGGCTGTGATAGAGAGAATCTTTCCATATGGAAGAAAATTTCTTTAGCAGAACCTAGACTTCTGACAGTGCTTTTCGCGTTTTACAGAAAGTTACAGCTTTGACATTCAGATCAGATCTTAGAGCAACTCACCGGCAGGATTGGGTATTTCTCTTCAGCATAAAGCCTGCTGGCAAGGCTGATCGAGTAATTGTCACTTGGTTTGGTGATTTGGGTGAAGATGTCCTTAAGTGAAGTGTGGATGCTCACAGATGTGCCGCACTGATTGACATGCATACAAATAAAAAGACAGATGATGTTATTCTAGTTTTAATAATGAGTAAGTGTTGCATACTATATGAAAGGAGTAGAGTAGTTCAGATGCTTCTGCTCATAAAACTGTTCATCCAATGCTGATGTAGTAATTTTGTAATATATATACAATTGGATGCTGGTTTTCTACTCTAATTTCCTCATACCTTTCTTTGGGGGGGCATTTAATTACCTGCTACAGTAATCTATCTCCAGCAGATCAGGTAGGCTTTCCTCTGTTCCCAGCCAGTCCTGTTTAACCAGTAGCACCCAGCTACTTTGCCTAATAATACAAATACCTATAAATTCCCCCTATTTACCCATTATTATGGTGATGGGTTTCATTTTATGCTTGCTCTGAATCCTCTGTTACCTGCCTTCTCCGTCCATTCTTATGAATGGAGTGTTCCCCCAAATGCTGGAAGGGTTGCAACTGCTAAGAGACTGCTTTATCAAATAGCTTTTGCTCCCAGGAGAAACTGACATAGAGAAGGGATGAAATTATTTCTGTACCTGAGATTCAGCACTCTCTCCAAATCCTGGGATTTTATCAAAGTGGATAGCCTGTAATTGAGAATAACAGTAGTTGAAATAACTGGTATGACAAGAAAAAGGTTATGCAACTGAGATTACCACATAATGTTTGAAGCAAACCTATTGACTAACTGAGAAGCTGGATGACTCAAAAAGTGCAGTCTATCTGTACCATCTCTGAATAGCCATGCCTACTGTTGCCTGCTTAGATGATCCTTTTTTCTATTGAACATCTAGGATTCAGCTCCAGTGTGTGCTGCCAATAAAACTGACTTTCTTATAGGTAACAAGCCAGCCACTCTCTATGAAGATAGTGTGAGCTGTAGGAAACACATGAAACACGTTGCAGACTGGGAATATGTTTTGGCTCTTTCCCTACAGATTTTGTCTCCTTTCCCTATTCCAAACAAACAACCACTAGAATGCTTTTTTGTCTTTGAGAATTCTACTGCTAACAATGATAAAATTTAAATCCAGTTTCAAGATTTCAGGCTGATGCATTTGTTTAACACTATGGGAGTTTGAGGTGGCCACAGCTTTTGATAACTCTGGATCCACATTTTTTAGCCTCTGAGGGACATTATCATACAATTAAGGGCTGTGGCTCTGTTGAGCAGCAGGAGGGTTTAAATCCTTAAATGTAGTCTCACCTTTTCTATCTGAGCCTTGGTGTTATCTTTTGCACCTATGTAGACCATGGAGAGGGTTGAAATGATGAGCAGAGGGGAGTAGCAGACATTCTCCTGGACGCTCTGGCTCCTCAGCTCCCTGAATATGTCACAGCAAACTTGGGTGCTCACTGGACCGATGGAGCCCATGGTGCAACGGTATTGCCTACAGCAAAGAGCAGAAGTACAATAACAATGTAATGATGGGAATACCGTACACACACCGCACATGCACTTTAATAGGAGTTCTCAGGCAATAAAATATAGACAAGTAGTGTTAACATGTCTATTGCTATGCTCACCTCTCATGCACGTTAGAAACTCTGTTTTCGCAAATCTGTTTTCTTCTGCATTTCTATACATTTACCTTTTGTAACAGTTCCTCAGAGGTCTGGAATCTGTATGTGATTTCTGTTTACCTTTTCAAAGCAGTCGAACAACAATTGCCTGTACTTATTTTCATTTACTGAAGGCTAGAATTCCTTAGTACTTTGTAGTAGCTTGATGAAAACAAGAAAATATTATTTCTTTGATATACTTACAAAGCTAGAAATTTGAGGGCAAATTATATTTGCACTTGCTCTAGGTTTGGACAGCTATAGGTAAAAGCAGAGGCTGGCTATTTTTATTTTCTAAAAATAATTAGGTGTAATAAAGTATCTATTTGTTGCACAGTACTTTCTGTCAGTAGATCTTCAAAGGTCCATAGCTTACCCTTGTTTTAATAATGGAAGCATGGATAGGCAATATAATTTGTCTAAGGTTGCTTAGTCTAGGAGCAAGACTGATGCACAAAATTCATGTTTCGTTGTGTTGTGCTTTCATATATAGCTTGCTTTGCCTAAATATGCTACTTTATAACGTCTGAGAAATTAAATTGTTGTTTTTCAGAGCCCAGCACCTTATGTAGGAGCTAAATGCTGGGATCTCAAGTTTCACTTTGTAGTGTTAAACTCTACCAAGGTGTTTTGTGACTGGCCTCTTGGATACACACATACACACACACACATATTTCTCCCACTTTCCTTTCTGTATACATGTTCCCATTTATAAGCTATTAAAAAATTGTACATCTGTCCACCCACATACCTTTTTATGTTGTCTTGTGTTCACCAACTGTATTTTTCAGGAATGCAACTCTTAGAGAAATTTCACACTAAAATAAACTTAGCAAATTCACCGAACGCCACAATTCTGCTCTCAATGCACTCTTTTGAGCCAGAGGTCAAGAAAGGAAACTTATTACTTGTCTGTCAAAATCAATCTTAAAAGGTACTGAATGGGAGGATAAGATGCTCTGAAATAAAATCATTTTGAGCACAAAACAATATTTTAAGCACAGAGAATAACTTTAAAAATCTCCCCAAAAATACAAATACTCAGATTTTACACATAATAAAATAGAGTAGAATGCATATACGTAGGTGAGATTTGTAGAGAATATCATGTAAATATTCTGTCCTGAAAAACATCAAACACAAAACAATAATTTCTCTCTTTTTAAGTTTAGTCAGAAACAAGAAATAATGCAGTGAGAAAGGTAAATTTTCCTAGAGAAATGCTTACCTTCAAGCTTCAGCACCAAAGACAATACAGCTTTCCAGCTGTACGTGAGCATACTGCCTGAGCCCTTGGGAATTTATACAGTCTGAGTTGTGACCCACCCATTGCTGTCCTTCAGAAGTTTGACTTTTGACACTATAAAATAAATTAATGGTATTAGGTCAGTTTTTTGTTTCAATGGGTTTGGGTTTGATTGAAGGGAGAACAAATATTAGTTTTTTATTCTGTATAACAGTGCTTTCCACCAGTACATCAGGACCACTGGGCTGGAGAAAAAGCTGGGAAATAATGCCTCATTTGCAACTAGATACTGAGATGGCAGTAAAAACAAAAAAATTTTTAAAAAATTAAAACCTTAGTGATGTCACACGCAATTAGCGTGTTAGTTATTAGTTATTAGTTAATTAATAGTTAGTTAATTAATTAGTTAGTTAATTAGTTATTAGTAAGTATGTCAATAATTAGTCAATTTGTTATTATGGTTGTAGTAATAGACCAGAACTCTCTTTCCGTTGATCCTTCCTGAATGTACAAAATGCAGCCATGTTAGACAGAAGAGAAAGGAGGGCAGGACCTAGTCTTTTATTCTACTAACAAAATTGGGGAAATAAAGTAGGGTGCATGTGACAGTTGAGACGAAAGTCAAAAACAGAAACATTTTCTTTGAGAAGATGGAATAGTTATAAAAGATCTTTCTATGAGTGTGGTTTTATAGCAAAGTATTTTATTCTCAGGGATTAACTGCAAAACATAACTCTAAACAAAGTAAAAAACAGTCATTTCCAAAAGTATTTGTTTATATACAATGCACTTGCGTTGTATCTCTCAGATCTTCCATGAGTAACTCAGTGGCCTGACAGATGATGGAGGAACTGTGAAATCCAGCTAGAGGGGTGTTCATGGTCTGTGGGGCAATCATAATATACAATAGCAAATATATTTTGGTTATAAAAGCATTTCACTTATGAAAGCTATTGTTCTGTTTTGAAATAATAGAATGGACAAACAGTTAAGAAACCATTCTGACCTCTGCAAAGCACTGTGTGATTTCTAAAAAGGAGGGGAGGGGGAAGGGGGGGAAGGGAGGAGGAGGATCCCAAAGTCTGTACAACATAATTCTTTAGAACATATGGGACATAACTGTGATCTCTGTTAAGAAGAGTAGGCTCCTGTACTGCTGTTAAAAGTTTAGGCAGTGCAGTATTCTTTGCCTCAGTCTGCTACCTCTTGTGAAAATAAATGTGCCATAAAAACCTACATTCCCCTTGATGAGTTGTTGTCTGTCAGAGCTGTAGCTCAGGAGGTGAGGTGAGGTGGTAACACGGACATCAGGAGAGACGGAAGTGCTTTCTAGTGCCAGGTAACCAGAAGAAAATGTGACATATGATTAAGTAGTGGGAGGTGTGCCTGGACCTCAAGTCACAGGTCATGTATCACACGTTGCTTTGCTTTTAAGCTTTGTGACAACAAAATAATGATTATCAGTCATCCTTCAAAGCTGATGATGAAAAAGCTGAAGAAAACATGCCAAAGTGGGCATATGCCAGTGATGCTGAACTAGGAGGAGCTGTGGACTCCCTCGAGCGTCTTAGAAAGAGACCTGGATAGACTGGAGAGCTCAACAATCACCAAGTGTATGAAATTTAACAAGAGCAAGTGCAAGATTCTGCACCTGTAATGGGGTGATCCTCACTGCAAGTACAGATTCGGGGATCAGAGGTTAAGAATAGCCCTCCATAAAGAGATCTGTGGGTTTGGGTCAATGGCAAGTTGAATTAAAGTCAACAGTGTGTCCTGGTGGCCAAAAGGGCCAACCGCATACTGAGGTGCATCAGGTGCAGCATCACCAGCTGGTTAAGGGAGGGGATTGACCCTGCCAAAGGTGACGGGGATCTTTAATGTCCCTTGAAACCCAAAATATTCTATGATTCTATGATTTTCCCACTCTGCTCTGCGCTGATGTGGCCTCACCTCGAGTCCTGTGAGCAGTTTTGGGCACCACAATGTAAGAAGGACATCCCACTATGAGAGTGTCTACAGAGGAGAGTGACAAAGATGGTTGAAGGCCTCAAGGACAAAACTTAAGGAGTGTCTGAGGTCGCTTGGCTTGTTCAGCTTGGAGAAGAGAAGGCTGAGGGATGACTTCATCTCAGCCTACAACTTCCTTGATGGGTGCAGTGGAGGGGGAGATGTTGATCTCCTCTCTCTGGTGACCTGTGATGGAGCCCAAGGAAATGGAATGAAGCTGCATCAAGGGAAGCTCAGATTGGACACTGGGAAAAGGTTCTTCATCCAGAGGGTGGTCAGTCACACCCTGAAACAGGCCCCAGGGAAGTGGTCACAGCACCTGGTATGTCAGAGTTCAGTGAGTGTCTGGACAATGCTCTTAGTCATATGGTTTATTTATAGGTAGTCTTGCAAGGAGCAGAGAGCTGAACTCAATGATCCTTATAGTTCCCTTCCAACTCAAGGAACTCTATGATTCTTTGAACTTGTGTGTCTCCACCTAATAAGCTGTTTTCTCACATTGTTTATAGTGCATCTCAGATTTATGCCACTATTTTCACTCTTTATCCCTTTTTTGTTCAGGGCCACTTTGTGTTCACAAGGGTTTAGTTCTACTTCCACAACACTGGTCTTCCATTGGTGCATGTAAGAGTTGGTCAGTGTATTTAACTCAGTGAAATCTGTCTTTCAAAAGTCCTTCAAGACTCTGCTATACAACCATGATTCCCATTCCCGTAGTCTGGTCTATCATACATGAATTACAGAAGTGTCCGGATCTGTATCACACGTCCAGCTCGTCACATATGGCATGTATTTTAGGACCTACAAACATATTCAGGAAGCAGCTGCACTTTTGTTAGTGATCATTCTTTTCACACCATCACACTGCAAGAACAGAATAAAAATTATCCCAGTGGTTTTTTATACCTGGTGAATTTGACTTCTGTGTAGTGTCCTGGTTCCAGACCTTCAGAACAGCTTTGTATGCATTTGATGCAGAGCTTTTTTCCATGAGTTATACAAAAATCATGTTTTCTCTGCAAGAACTGGAGTTTCAGGTTCAGAACACACCCACAACAAGCAAATACGTGGAGGATAATAAGCTCTGCTGTGATAACGCACAATAAAGGCAAGCTGTGTTCTTTATAAGGGGTCTGGTGTGGTTTTCTGTGCTCAGACTGGGAGTTAATGCAAGGCCAGTTTTAAGCAACAGAATATACCTAGGAGCAAATGAAGAATTGGATCAGAGCAGACCATCAGCATAGCATCTACACTAAAAGGTCTTGTGCAGTCTGCTTGACATAGGGTCTAGAGTAAGCAAACCGTCCTGCACTTGGAAGACTACCTGGGACAACTGGCAATGGATTGTCCTGTCCAGCACAACTATGCAAAGCAGTACAAACAGTTCAGTCACACATCCGTGTATGACAATGCTTGTCCCAAGAAAGAGGTCAGCTAAGGCTCTGCTGCCCTTTCCTCTGCAGCCATTTCATTGTGGTGCTGTTCCTAAACCAACAGACTCTTGAGTACCTGAGCTTTGGACAAGTGACAGTGTAAAAGGTACTTCTTATCCAAAAGGATGTGAAGTCCAGGTCAGCTCACAGACCAAAGCGTCTCATCCAATCACAAAATCCTACTCAGAACTCGGGATTATGTTCTGTCCTTGTCCCTGCTCTTTTGCCAATAGAAAGGAGCATATCAATTGTTTTGTGTTTGCATTCATTCCACATTGTGACTCTAGAAGCTGGCTTTCAGTCAGGGACAAAGGCAATCATTCGCAAAGAGATTT
This sequence comes from Cnemophilus loriae, assembly GCA_013397755.1. Taxonomy (NCBI): domain Eukaryota; kingdom Metazoa; phylum Chordata; class Aves; order Passeriformes; family Corvidae; genus Cnemophilus; species Cnemophilus loriae. Next base: position 60,898 of record VZTF01003348.1, read on the forward strand.
ACTGATTGCAGCTGGCTGTCTAACTTGTTATCATTGCAGATCTAGGTGCTGCAGCTATCAAGGATGATTTCTTTGTTCATTGTTCTGTGGTTCTGTTTTTTCCCCAGTGCAGAGCAAATGAAGTATCTGGTCAAGCTCCTTCAGACAGGTGCTCATAGCCCACCTAGCACCTTTTTGCAACAGCTCTATGCCATTGGAGATGTACAGTGTTGCCTGCAGTGCTGGCTTGATCTCTCACAGTCTGCGACAGGGCATTTGTCATTGCTCTTAGTTCTCATTGCGATATCCTGTATGACATCTTATATTCCTTTATTCATTTGAACCTGACACAGGCTTAGACTTCATTGTACAGGTGATGATTTCTGACTGCTCCCCCATGGATATTTGATCTGATATAGGTTGATGTAACCTTCATAGCATAATTTTCAATGATGACATCCCACAGGCCAGCAATGGGTTGGATGGTAGTATTTGACTCAGAACTTGAAAGACATCCCCACTATCGTTGAATGAGTTTTAGCCTCACATACATGCAAAGCCTTTGCCTTGCTTCCATACATTCCACATATATTTCTGTGGAAGCAACATGCAGTGTCTCTGATGATAAAGGTGCCTTCATTCTGTCCGAGCTCAAATGCAAAAAGAAAGTGTACAAGAGTTGAAAGCACCAGGAGAATCCACCAGGCAGGAGCTTTTACCAGGCATTCAGGGATGGAATCTGAAAAGCAAAAATTGTGCTGGAGAGAAAGCTGACAAGGGATATGAAGGGCAGTAAGAAAAGTTTAGTTAGGTACAACAGCAAAAAGAAGACTAAAGAAAAGTCAGGATGACTGGAGAAGGTTACTGATAATTTGAAAAAGTGACTAATTTTCAGAAAGGAAAAGGAGGAGAATTGAGGAGACTACAAGTCTCTGCAGTCACTGAAAAGGTGTAGTGCACTGCTGCAAAGCACTAAGCGTTAGTACTCATGATGGTCTATGTCAAGAATCACACAATCTCTAAGATACTGCTTAAAATACCATTTATTGCAGCTAATATTAAAAGGAAAAAGAGGATAATATAGATAATCTTTTATTATCACTCGCTACAACTACCTGAAAGGAGGATGTAGCCAGATGAGGGTCGGCCTCTTCTCCCAGGTAACTAGCAATAGGACAAGAGGACATACTCTTAAGCTGCACCAAGGGAGGTTTAGTTTGGCTATTAGGAAGAATTTCTTCACAGAAAGGGCGATTGGGCATTGGAATGGGCTGCCCAGGGAGCTGGTGGAGTCACCGTCCCTGGAGGTGTTTAAGAAAAGACTGGATGTGGCACTCAGTGCCATGGTTTAGTTCACATGGTGGTCTTAGGTCATAGGTTGGACTTGATCATCTCAAAGGTCTTTTTCAACCTAGTTGATTCTGTGATTCTGTGATATTCCCTTAGCTGCAGGGAACCCCAAGCTGTGCAGCATTGGAAAGCTCACCAGTCAAGGAATGGCATGCAGTGCAGGTCCCATCCACGGAGATAGGTGTTCACTGACACTTTGGTCTTCAGAGCTCTTGCGGGAATTTTTAAAAAAGAAAACAATTAATTTCTTCTGGGAAACAGAAGGATGTTCACATAAAAACTTGCTGCTTCACTTTATGATAAATTTAAGGATGCAGGGCCTGCAGTCACTCATGCCAAGTGGGAGCTACCTACAGATTCCTCCCTTCTGACTTGCACGCAAAGTTCATCCTGCAGCCCAGGGCAATGTTCAGGACAGCACAGGATGGGGAGCCAACCTCCACACTCGGCAAGCTCGGGCCTGTGCCTTCTCCTGTCAAGTGCTGTGTGGGTCACTAACGCCCTGGTGTAGAATCGTATTTGAGTTCAAATCCCTGCAGAAGTCTTCCAAGCAAAGGCTTCTGGGAACAATTTGAGACATTCAAAGGAATAAAAGATGATGGGGAAAACCAGCACAGATTTACCAAGGACAAATCTCTCCTGACAAACTTCGCTGGCATCTAGGATGGGACGGCTTGTTCTATAAACAAAGGGAGAGCAGAGGATATTGTATACCTGACTTTAGTAAGGCCTTCAGGGTGATCTCCCAGAATATCCTTGTAGTCACACTGGAGAGCTATAGGCTGAGTAACAGGCAATATTTTGGGTGGAAAGTTGGCTGTACTGACAAGCAGTGGGGGTGCTTCATAAGGACAGTGAGCTGGGCCAAGAGTCAGCTTCCTGCCAGGGCAGTGGCCTCACTGTCCAGTGCCACACCACAATATCTGACCACAGGGAAGCAGAACCAAATGTCAGTAACAGGGTCTATCAACAGCCCTGGACACAGCAAGAGAAGAACCAGGGCCATGGTCCATTTGCAGAGCTTAGGGTTGGGCAGAAATGAGAGCTGGTTGCTGCCTGTGGAATGGGAGGCTCACTGACCAGGGCCCACCCAGCCCCATAGCACCTGAGCAAGGGAAACAGGACAGACCCTGGAAGGGTGACAGGTCCAACCAAGCCTTCAGAACATGAGGCAATACAGTGACAGGGCATGTCCAAAACCAAGCTGGGAAGTCTTTTCCACAAGTGAGGGCTGCAATCAGATCTAATGACTACCAGGCGAGTCGATAGTGACAGAGTAGGCTCAAGTTCAAGCCAGGAAACCAGTGCACAAGTTGGTCTCAAAAGGACCCATGGCCAAGCAGGGCAGGGCTGAGGGGAACGGGAGAACAGCCCCTGACATGGTATCACTGGGGTAGGGGCTGATGGCCTAGGGTCTGGGGTAACACGGGATCGTGGGCTTTGGGCAGGTAGGGAAAATCCCATGGAAGATCCCACGGAAGATCAAGGCCACTGAGGACTTCTAGTGCCTTCAAGGCTTGGACCAGCAGCTTCCTCTCTGAGGACAGCATGTCTTTGCTCCTTAGGGAGACCTGCGCTGAGGAGGGACTCACTTTAGAGTGACTCAGTGGCTGTGGGGTGTTAGTGGGCTGTTTCAGGGGACGTAGAGCTGGGGCAGGGACAGTGGATAGGAAACGGACATGGCACGAGAGGTCAGGAGCTGAGTGAGGTGGTCAGGCTGCCCCAGCAGACTCCAGAGGCTGGTCAGGAACAAGCCAGGAAGGATGCTCTGGCTGGGTGGAAGGGGGTTCACTCAGGAGCCTGGCTCTGAGTAATGGGTGAGTGCTTTGTGAAGATCAGGAAGGTTTGTAAGGACAAGGCCCTGTGTGACTGGAGATGTGAGCTCCTTAATGCTTGGCAGAGGGCTCAGGGCGGACTGAGCTCACTGGCAGGGAGCAGCAAGGGCCAGCTTTTCCCAAGGAGGGACAAAGCAGGAGGCAAGGGGGATGCCACAGCTGGAGCCTCACCAGCCAGGGCTCAGCAGCTGAGCAGAGCAGGCTGGGACATCACAGGCAGTTCAGATCATAAGGAAACGTCATGGCTGTGAGGCAGGTGCAAAGACAACATTGACCGCAAAGTCAATTCACACAGCAGAGGAGTCACATTAGTCCCAGCCAAGGTCACATTAGGAGTCCTTGGCCAGGAATGGGCACAGCTGTGTTTGAACTGGAGACTGACACACCACTGATGTAATACAGAGGGGAACTGAAAGTCCAGCACATAGCTTAGAGCTCCTGGGGTCACAGGTGTGGGAGAGGCTCCAGGTATGGCTGAGCAGGACTATTAAAAATTCATTAGTGCACTCAGAGCTCTGTCATACACTTATGAGCAAAAGAGATGGGCCTGGAGACGAGGTTTGGGTCCGAGGTCTGTCAGGAGGCAAAACTGGAGACAGGAACCTACAGTGTACTTCAGTGTTACGTCTAGGCTGAAACAGGCTTCTGTTGTGGGCAACAGCCTTGACTTGGGGAGTTTCACTTAATTTCTTGCTGATTAACATAAAATTTTTGTTGTTGATTTAAGTATTGAGAAAACCAATGTAACAAACTAGGAAACTAAGAGACCTTTCATCCTACTTCCCCACATTTAACTTCAGTACAAAAAGTCTCTTCTTATGCTTACTAGCTTCAGCTTCCTTGTTACACTCAGTGCTCACCAGTCCCTTTGGTGAAGCAGCAGGCAGTGGAAGAGGCTGGGGTTGGTGTATGACTGTTTATATCTGGCAGTTGTTGCTGCTCACTTTTATCCTGTGCTCTAGTCCGCTTCAGGAGTAGTTCCACAGGGATGTCCTTGCTTTAGCATAAGTGACCAGCAGGCTACAGTCCCTCTGGAGTGTCACTGTGCTGGCATGAGCTGCCTGTGGCTGCAATGCCCCAGAGGTGACTCTCAAGAGTGTGCCTTCGGCTGTGCTCTTAATAACATCCCCTTCTTAATAACATCCCCATGTCTTCTCTCTTTTGTTTCTCCAAACACAGCTGTCACATGACTCTGTCCACTCTTTCTTAATTACACTCGAGCAGAGGTGCTGTATGCTCCTCTGGCTGGAGATTTGGCATACAATGAGTTCTTTTCATTCATTACAGGGTCTGCTTCAACTGGCCAAGGTCAGTTCATGTCCTGCTCTCAAAAATGGTACCAGTGCCCAATACAGGCTCCAGACCCATGTGCAGAGGGTGTTGGGGACATCTCCTGCTCAAGCTGGTCATGCTCTCAGGGTCCTAACACTGGCTGTTGTCAGTCCTGAACTTAAATAACTAGTAGTATTTTCTATATATTTATTACCTGTCAATGGATTTCTCTTCCATGGTTTCATCCAGTCTCCCTTTAAAATCATGTAAAATTTTATCACCTCCAGCATTCTTTGACCATGAGTTCCGTCATTCAGCTGTTTGTTGTCAGCTACCTGTTGTCAGCCACCTCTACGTGTTGGGGTTTTTTAACTGCTTTCTACTAACCTCTCTTGATACCATTAAGTTCCTGTGTCAGAAGATACACCGAATAGCCAACCTCTGTCATTGCCTCTGTAACACTCAGGACTTCAGAAACCTCGTCTCTTGAGAACATCATCCCTCTCCTAAGAGTTTGACTGCGTGAGTTCAGGGACATGTGAAGCAGCTGCCAAGCCTTGAATCAGAGCACTGTTTGTGGCAGAGCTATGTGATGCCTCCATGGGGGTCTACATCCCCCTCACTCAAGAGAAGAATTTAAATGGAGTCTCTTGACTGGCCCTTGCTGGTTTGCATACCTTTGCCTGGCCATGAACCTCACCAAGATGGACCCTGTAATTCACCACTGGAAGTATTCATTTTGGACACTAGTAAGAAAATTATTAAAGTGCATTTTATTGGAAATGACATGAGAGGGGAAAAGGAGAGAGCATAGACAATTTCATGTCCCTTCCAGTGGTTGGATCCCCGAGCGGTGCAGCATTGGATGGATCTTTAGCCAGGGAACAGCACACTGTGCATATCCCATGCATGCAGAGGTTCAGTGGTGGTGTGATCTTTACACTTTTACAGGTATGTTCTGTTTATCATTTCTACTGATGAAAGAAAGTATACAGAAAAATGCTGCTTCACTTCAAGATAAAGGCACAGATATGCCGGCAGCATCATCATCACAGGGTGCCAGTTCGGGACCATCTGTGAGGTTCTCCATTATGATTAGCAGACAAAGTTTAGCCCACAGCCACATGGTATGTTCAGCACTGTATAGTCCTGGACACCAAGCAGTATGTGCAGCATAACTTAGCACAAAACTGCATACACTGATCACCCTGTTCAGATCCATTTTTGTGTGGTCACTAACTCCTCGATGTACAATAGTATTCAGGTTAGGAACACTACAGACTCTGATTTGGGGATTTAACCTGCAGGCTTGATATTTGACCTACCTCATCACCACAGGCTTGTTTGGCAATCACTGGACTGTAGCAGTAGTGTAGGGAACTGCAGCATTTAATACCTTATAGGTGAAGCCCCTGCCCTTCTGGTCTTGTTGTCACCTCCTGCCCTTGCCAAGCAGCCATACCCTTGCCACTTTTCGACAATCCCCTCTCTGCTGTCCATTTTCCTTATTGAGAAATCTTAGCTCACTAGCCACAAGAAACAGAAATCCCTGCTCTGTGTCAAAGCCTTTCTAGCAGACACATAGCTTTCAGTTTGATTCAGCATGTTGTGCTTTCTCAAATACCATTTGGGAGCCCAGGACAGCTTTGCCCTGGAGTCCAGGGGGTTCTCTGCACTTCTTCTAGTCACTGTGGTTACAGCGTAATGCCTGCTAAATCTTGTGCCTTCAGCCATGGATTTGGTTTTCTTAGGAGAAGGTAGGCCTCTCTCACAAGTCGTGTCTGGAGAGGGATGTGGAATGGTCTCAGAAAATTATATTCCCCAAAGAGCAGGGAAGATATGTCACCTCCAACCCTTCCCTAAATGACATGAGAAGGAAAGGCACACTTAGTTCACACAGTATTTCAAATGCTGTCCTGTGTATGCGTTGGTTTTTGTTCCACAGCCCCCTGGCAGTACTGTAAACTCAGCCACTGAAACAGGGGTATGGATCTTATTCAAACTTGCTGAATCTGTAGTTTTACCTCTCATTTTAACCTCTTTGGAGGATGTTTTCTCTTTCATAAACAAAACAGCTCTATCCATTCTATAATGTGTGACCATGATATTTTTTCCATGACACAGACATCTTAAAATGCCTCTGATCTTTCACCAAATAATATTTCTGTCTTTTTCTTCAAAAATTACTGGGTTTCAAGCCCAGTGCTACTGGTCTACATTTTCAGTATATTGATCATAATCATCTGCTTGCGCAAAAATTAAGAACAAAATTGGAACCTACATTAAGCTCCCAAACCTAGTTTTCAACAGATGTCTGTCTGTCAGAAGGCTGGAGACATCGTGTTGTATCCCTAGTGACACCTAACGGCCCAATGTAAAATGAGTCAAGTAGCTCTGTTTCACAGTGAGGATATTAGGTGGACCTCTCTCATGCATAGTTTTAGGAAACCATTTACCATTTCGTTCATTTTCATTTCGTTACCATTGATTTTCTCCATTTCTTTTCTTTAAAACAATCATCAAGGAAAGGAACAATTAAACAAGAAAATAGTTCTTTTTTATTCATGTCATACAATATAGTAAACATTAATTTTATTTTCCTTGTACCTAGAAAGTGCAGAGTGACAGATATTCTTGCTTCAGTTTAATAGCAGATCTATAATTGTTTATAAACTTTCACCCTCTGCTCCTTCGAACAGTATTTTATAAATCCTGCCTTTTTCTCTTTTGTTTTAGTTGTAGCAAACTCTGTTAACTGCTCTAGGCTATAAGAGAAGCAAAACATGAAATGCATAGTAAACCTTGAAACTGCGTATATATAAAAACACTTTTTTGCTTGAATACTTGTGTTAACTGTATCTAATCTCTTCTAACTGTATTGGGAAGACCAGTATTTGCAGTTCTCCCATAGGCTTCATAGCAGCCAAGATATGTTTCCCTGTAGTCAGCATCATCGTTTCAAGTTATATTTATTACTTACATCAAAAATGTTTGAGACAGCTCCAAGTATTGCCAAGTGTCTCCCTTTTCTAAGTATTTTTTAAGCACTGTGATTTGCAGTTGTGCATGCGTTTCCCAGCAGAAGGAAGATTGCTTAAGTCAGTGATTAACACTAATAAGTCTTTCAATTGGATAAACTGCAGCCTGAAGAACCTTCCCCCTAAAGACTGTAAAATAGCAAATAACATCTCTAGGGGATTATGTTATCAAAAGGCAGTAACAAAGATTTCCTCGCACTGTTCTTGTGGGTATTAGACAGCTGAAGCAGTCCACCTTTTAAGAAAAATATTTTCCTCATGTTTTTGAAATTGTATCTCTTAGGCATCACCTCAATATATTTACTGAGGGCAATTAGAGGAAATCTTTTTAAACTATCTGGAAATACAATAGCAGATTAAAAAAACTGAGTTATTTGGTATATCATTTGGAAGTAAGCTCAAGGTAAAAATAGGAGCTGTAGGACTGACCTTGCTTAAACTCAGAATTTTAGAAAAAAAAGTTAAGTTCTTTAATAACTTCATATATGGGTACATTCTGGTTTTGAAAATAGGATCTAAATCCTAGTCTAAACCACTTCTGCCAATAACCACAACCCACTGTATCATATATTTTGGTTGTGTGGTGCAGTAACCCAGAACAGGTAGAGACATGTTTAGTTTGCAATGCTTTTATTAGAATAAATAGAAGGACCAATAGTTGACATTCACAAAATCAATGACATGTCACAGGGATGAAGATGGGAAATCGTATCAGTCAGGAAGGTGTTGTGTTTGGAGATGATGATTTTAGAAGAAATGGCAAACTTTCTGCATGCCCCCTCAGAACAAGAGACCTAGCCTTACAGTATGTCTGGCACAAAGAAGCACGACTGCATTACTCAAAGAAGAATGATTTGCTGAAATTAAGAATTTCATCTGCAAGTTGTCCAGGCATCAATTCAAGAGTGGTTGCCCAACCAGTTCAACAGAAAGGAACAGGATTATTCTGAAATCTGTGTTCATTTCAGAGAACTCCTATAGAAAAACCAGACTCTCAATATCAGTGTCAGAATTTCTCGCAAAAATCAGAACACTGGTCCTGAATCTTAAGTTATTCAGTCACGATGGAAAATGCTTCTAAGCTAGCTCTTGAAATTCTCATTTATTCCTGGATATAAGTCCTGAGTACAACTTGTGTAAGCAGAAATATCTGCACCCAAAGATCTGAAAAGTCACACACTTCTTCAGGAATATCTCCCTAGATATTGAAGGCTTTCCACTTAGAGACAGTGAAGAAATGAGATTATACTACAATACTAGAGTAAAGGGGGTCTGTTTCTTAGGGGTAGACAAGCATTATTTCCAGCCCTTTTCTCCTTAGGGAGAACAGTATCTACCAAAGAGGAGGATCATGTCGCTTGGATTGTGTTTGATCAAGAAAAGGAAAGGGTGGTCAGCCCTAAACTCTTCAGACTCAGAGGAATGTTGGATGTCTCCAGTCACAACCTCTGAGCCACCTGCCTCAGTGCCCTCTTCAGTGACTTCCATGTACGCCTCGTGGATGGCGTCAGATATCCTCAGGCTCTCTGCTGAGGAGATGCCAGAGAGATTGGCTGAGGGGCTGAACAGGTCGGTCATACCCAAGGATGTTAAGACAGATGTGAGGTTATATTTCTCCTCAATCTTCATGCGTGGGAGGTACACTTTCACTCTCTTCTTTTCCATCACCTTGGGACTGGTCCACTCCATGAGTCTTTCATAGCTGAATTTGTTCTCAAGCTGCAAAGAGAGGCAGGGAATGAAATGTCTGAGACAAAAGCTCAATGGCCTTAAAAGCTGTGTTTTTACCACCTGTTACTGGTTTTCTCCATTTACTTTGTGTACACAACAGAACTGATACTTATTCTTAAATGCATTTGTTTATCCTGTCTGCTTCCTCCTGACTATGGAGCCTATCTCATCTATCTTGAGGAAGATCCTCAAACCTTTTTCATCTGAAAATTTCTTCATCAGATCAAATCTTTTTTTGTAAAAATACAGTTTTGAAAACATCAGATCAAGTTGGCCCTAAAACTGTTCCTCTTGGAAGATATTTTATTGATCCCTTTCCTCAACTTTATTCCTTTCTAATGTTACTTTTCTCATTTTCCTTTTAGTCAGCTCTTAGAATGGTTTCTTCATCACTTTCATTTTTTATTTCCCCTAGGATAAACTTTTATTCTTTAGCAAACATTTGAAATCACTCAGAGTGGTAAAAATCCTACTAGCTTGCCTGCTTCTGAAACCTGATGGAGATTGGTGCATATAGCAACAACACCTTCTGCAGGGTTCCAGCAGCACTACACTGCTTTACCTTCGTCTTGTAAAACTGAGTTCAGAACTCTCCTAAGAGGCTCTGACTGAGCACCTGGACAGATTTTGTGCTCCCTTGACTGCCCAGCACAGTCATGGGGTAGGCAGCTGGGATGTCAATGGACAGCAAAAGGTCTGACAGCAGCCAAGCCCCACTGAAGTCATAACTTTTCTGCTTGCCCTGCCAGGGCCATACCTGCGCCAGGCCAGAGACGTCATCAGGCAGCAGCACCAACAGGCTCAGCTCTCCACTGGCGTACGGAAGCTCCAGGATCCTAATTTTGTCTTCAGCCAGTCTTGCCACTTTGAAGGTGTTGTTCTGACGCATCATTTGCACAGGTCTGCTCTCTTGCTGCAAAAATAAAAACGTGAGACGATTTGATAGGAGAGCAGTTTTTTCCTTTGATCAGACAAATGTACAATGCCTTTGAAAGGACAGCACTCAATCTTCAATCATGCTGCCTTTGGAGAAGAGCTGTGTCTCAGTTTTCTTCTCTTGCCTGCTTGTGTGCCCTGGAAGCCGGATCAGACACAGATCTTGCAAACACTACTTGGCTTTAGGCCCAGGCACTGACAATGAAGGACTCAGATAAATCACCGATCCTGTGACATGTATTTTTAAGACCCAGACTGCTGGCTGTGTGAGTCAACAGCTGCCCTGGCCAGAGGTGTGTCCGTGCCCTCCTACCTCAGTCACATTGAAGGGCTCTTCCCGAGTGTCTTCTTCTTTAAATGCAGTTTTCCATAACCCTTTGAAGTAAATGACATTCACAAAGACCAGCGCAGTATTGAGATCAACAGAGTCTGACACAAGCAAATCTTGTATCCGTCCTTTAAGAAAGAGACAAGGCAGAGAGGGGTAAGATACAGCTCCTCTGGTGTGCACAAATCTCTGTGATGTGGGGGTGAGGGTGGGGGTTCCTGCTTTGTGGAGTTTCATTTTCATAGCAATAAGCCACCTGCTCTTGCTTGACCCACCTTTTCTAGACATCATAATGTCTAGAGGACATAATGTCTAGAGGAGAGGAAGACAAGGATATTGTTTATGGTAGGTGAGGGAAAATACCTGCTACCCATGTTTCAGTCCTTACCATTTGTCTCTTTCTCCACCCAGGAATTAATGAGCTGTCTTGCTTCCTCTGCAGCTGTTTTGAAGTCAACTTCTTCCAGCTCTGCTTTGTAGAATTTCTTCGCACACTTTATGTATTCCTATAAGGAGAAGAGTTACAGTTTTCAGACTGATGAGAACTTGGAATTATATGGATGTGTAACACAAGATTGTGAAAGAAAGCAGAATGGGTAAAGGAACAGTGGATGTTTACTCCTGGGTTTGAACATGTCAGTCACTGAACATGTCAGTCACAGATGTCTTCCTGTAACTGAATCTTAAAGCTGTAAAAGAAAGACTGCTTTACATATATAGGTCTGGCACTTTTTGATAAGACAGGGTCCTAAGTTAAAATTTTGATATATTTTCTTTGTTTTACTAAAACAGTTTCAGTTTAACATGTTTCTAAGGACAGACAATGTTTGTCTCCTTCTCTTTGTGCCCACTCTTTATTTTGAATACTGTGTTCTCACGTTCTTAGATTTCAAAAGCAAAGCTTCCTTTCACTAGGAAAACTGACAATTTCGGTTTTCATTATTTCAAATAATAAAGTTTATTTAATTTCCCTTAAAAGTTACATTTTTCATGAAAAGCTATTTTTCTAGCAAATTAACAGCAATCTTGATTACTCCCTATGATTTGTAACATAGGCATATTTTATGCCATTATACCTTTTGCCTTCATCTAAAAGGCACAGAAAGGTCCAAACTCATTCTGTACCAGTTCCCCTCATGGCTCACAAGCACCTCTTTGACAACAGAGAGTGGGCTACTGTTGGTGGTGCATCTCTAGGGCAGAGTCACAGGGGATTTACAGGAAATCTCATGGAAGTCAGTTCACAATATAACTCACCTGAAGAATAGGGTATGTTTTGTCAATATAGAGTCTGTCAGCAATCCTGAGCAAGTGAGTAGCATTTTGCCTCCTGATGTCTGAGAGAAGATCCTTGAATGATTTGTGGATGTACTCAGCAGTGCCACACTGAGGTGATGACATGAAAAAGGAAGATAGATTGCATAAGGAAGTAAGATCCTAAAGTATAGTGCCTTTCAGTTAAAAGTGATGCTACAGGGCAGTCTTCCCCCACAGACTGTCACCTATGGGACCTTTGCTGTGGTGGTGGTGCACTGAACTGGCAAGTTCATCCTTGTCAAGACAACTCCCCTGAAATGTGCTTTTTATAAGATGCAGTTGTGTTCCTGTCACCGAGACTTCTGGGCCCTTTTCTGCTCAGCCTCTTCCTGCCCAGCTGAAAATCAAACTGCTGTACCCTGGCTCAGGGTGTTGAGCCCCATTCATAGGCTGTACCCCAGCAGCACTCGCCCAGGAAGGCACCATGGTGCCCAAAGCATTCTCCCTCTTCCATTACTTATTCTGGTGCAAGATGAGCAACCTGCTGTCTTTCTACATTTGTTAAAAAACAGGTGAATCACACCTTCCTTCCCTCCCTCCACAGATCCCCTTCATTTGAAGCCATTACCATAGTTTTTGTCAGGGTCTGAAACTGCCAGGAGGAGAGGCAGAACAGTTCTACTTTTGTTCTGAGGAGAAAATAAGACAGAAAGGAAGATTAAGTTATTTCTCTACCTGGGAGTCAGAAATGTCTCCATCTCCTGTAACATTATCAAAGTGAAGAACCTGCAAGAGAAAATATCAGTGGGAGAAATGAGAAGCATGACTAAAAATAATGTGAATTTGAGATTTACACATGTTGCTTGAGATAATACTGTTGGCTCAGGAAAAAGAAGATGCTGAGAAAATAGATTAACTAAAAATTTGCAGGTGAACTTGCAAGTGGTCTATGCCCTCTGTGACCTTCTTGGAAACTGTACTACTTTGCTTAGATGATATTTTTTCTAGTGAATGTCTAGAGATTAACTGAGTTATATATTATGTATTGTTAAAAATACTCTGTCTTCCTGTCTTTCTGGGATTTATCTTTTATATATAATAAAAAAGAAAATCTCACTACATTATTTGGAACTTGTCAGAATTCAAAAATCATAAAATAAAATTGCCTGACTGGTAATCTATTTTACTATTTTCCCTGAGATTTTTTTTTATGTTTATGTCAACTGCCTGTTATATTGAAAATATACATATTTTTATTATTATTTTCTATATATAACTCGATTCACTTCTCCATTTTGTGACTTTGGCTTAGTTCTTGTGCATTAAAACAAGTAAGAACCTCATCCGGATAATATTTTTCAGTGATTTTACTTAGAAGGAACAAGTAGAGCAAGTAGAGTTCACTTTACCTTCTCCATCTGGGATTGAGTCTTACCCCTTGCTCCCATATACACCAGGGCCAGGGTTGAAAGCATGCTCAGGGAGGAAAAGAGCACATTGTCATTGCTGCGGTGAAATTTCACCTCTTTGAATACATCAAAACAAAATTCTGCATTTGCTGCACTAATGGAGCCCATCGTGAAATCCCTGTTGTCTGAAGAAAACAGAAAGAGTCTGACTTACTACGATGAAATTGGTCAATTGTAATGCAAAAAAGTCAGTACACAGGAACCCTAAACTTAGTGCACAGGGTTTTTTCAGCAAACAGAATCCAGTGGTGTGGATTTAAAAGGCTTTTGAATTCATGAGCAATCAAAGAGCTGGACATCGGCCAGCTGTGCATAGGCTGGTGAAAGAAGACAACACAGACTAGAAAATACAGTACTTTAAAAAGTCTAATGCAACAGTATAGTGTTTATACCACTTATAACTTAAGGATCGTCAAGCAATTTGTTTCCCTCTGTGGTTGCTAGAGAGCAAAATCCAGAGTACTCTGCCATATGTATCACAGTCCCTATGGAATCAACATGTTCATGTGACAGTCATCTCTTAATGTGGGATAATTTGAACAACAATGCATCTAACTGTTCCCCTGATAGAGTGGTTGCTCATTCTCTCTCTAAATTGAACTGATTTCATAGGTGATATAAGGCAGACTTTTTATTATTTACCTATTCTTAAGATTATTTTAAGATTCTTAAGATTATCTTTTAGGCTTTAAACTCCATTTATGTTCTTAGTGAAGAAACAGATTCATGAAGCAAATGCTTGGGGTTGTTTTTTGTTGTTATCTTTGAAAATGTAACTATTAAAGAACAAAGATCTGTAGAATGATGGCATCATTTGAACATTTTGCACTCCTTGATTTCGTTCTGAGAATATCTTAAATAACCCCTGGAATTTAAACAAATTCAATTTTGTCTTTTAATACTAAGTGAAAAATTAAAGTGATAGAGGAAGAAGGAAGAAAGTCTATTGTAACTTATCACCAGCTTTTCAATGTGAAAGAGTTAGTAAACAAAACTATAGTTCACAAATACAAATACTTTGACTTTATGCATGGCAGACTGTGAAACAGTAAAATAATACAGAAGACAAATGTAAAGGTAGGTAAGGTTTCTGCAGAAGGCATCCTTTGATAATTAGCTTCTTCAACTGATATTGAAGGCCATAATATTGAAGGCCATAAACATGAGGTTACATCAATACAAAGTATTGTGAAAGACCATTGGTTTTTATCTTGCAGAATAGAACTGAAATCATAATTGAAAGAAATGCTTACCTTATCAGATTCACCCGGGAAGGTATAGCACAGCTTCTCAGCTGTACTTGGGGCAGACTTGACGAACCCCTTGCAATATATCTTGTGTTATTTTGTGACACGCCCCGTGCTGCCTGCTCTATGTTTACCCAATAAAGTGATGGATGGAGCTCAATGTCAGACATGCACTTTTACCTGGAATAAGTCCATTCTTTGAAACAAACAAACAAAAAAGCCTGAAGGAAAGGATTTTAACCTAAAGTTTCCAAAAAGTAAGATTTATTCATCATAGCACATGAAACCTTGCAGAAAAGACAAGAGAATATTAAAATGACTGAAGCAAAAATAATGATAAAAGCTATTCATCGGAATTGGAATAGTAAGTATGATTTAGTTATGGCAGCAAATAGTGTAACATAACTTGTGAAAATAAAAAAAAAATTATGAGGAATTCAGTCTTGCAGAATGTCTGTAAGGAATTTTGTGTTATTTTCCTTAATATTCGTCTGTCTTGAATAGTGACAGTCCAGATCCATCTCAGAGTCACCATTCTGTGAACTCACAATTTTTGGTAAGATCAGCCTATGCAGGGCTGTATTTATTGCAACTTTTCTCTCATTGTTGGCTGTACTACCAGTACCACCAGCCTTTCTTCCCACCGGAATCCATAGCTCTTCCCAAGGAATGGAGAAAATTTGCTATCAAGGAACTTAAGAAAGAGCATATCTTTTCAATGTTTATTGCCAAATTTAATAAAATTGAAGTAGATATTTCTGCAAGAAGTTATATGTAATTGCCTGGTGTCCCTTGCTGCATAGTAAAAGACAAGACAGTGTTTCACAGAGCACAGTTTTTCATTCCAGAGCAATCTAGCTCGAGGCACTCAGACATAGTCACAGTCTGTGCGGCACATCAGTGGAACAAAACCTTCAGTGACCATATTTTGGGAATACAAATTAATTTCAAAAGCCATTTCAGGGCATCTATACAGGTAAGAATTATAGAGCTGAAGAAAAATGTGTTGGGGAAAGAGGGGTTGAGAAAACAAGAAAGACAAGATTTCTGTAACTTTTTAAATTCAGATATCAGGATATTTAGATTCCAGTCAGATGCTACCAGAAAAGGATCTGAAGTCGCCGCTATAATTTTGAAGGGTAGTTTAAGGTGTGCTGTTCTTTTCCACAGGTCACAGCACCAGATGCTAGGTGCAAAATGTGCCTTTTGTACATACAGAGACCATTCTTCCAAGACCATTCTTAGCATTCTTACATTCTTCTACAAGCAAATTCGTGGCACATCAGCTGAACAAACCAGCTGAAGAAACATTCATGGTCTGCAAGACAGTCATAATATACAATAGCAAGCAGAAACCAGTTGCATCATTCCTTTGAAATAAAAGAATGGACAGACAATAAAAGAAACTGCCTTGACCTCTTAAATGCCACGTAATTTTAAAACAGAAATCCAAAGTCAACACACAAAATGGCTCTGAAATTTTCTAGAACAAATTATACCTCAGGAGAGTAGAGGTGGACTTTTTAACCCTTTTAGTTGTCTGTGCAAGAGGAAAGCCTCTGAATCAGCCCTACCTTTCTCTCTAGTACGGTCCTTCATAGTCCCGTTCAGCTGAAGCTGCTCGTGCAATCAGAACCGTGAAGAGCTCGGTCTGGACCGGTGCATTTACATACCACTGTACTTTACATGGAACAGTATGTGGTCCAGGCCAGTCTGCTACAGCCCTTGTTATGCAGGAGCAGGGCTTTCGAGGAAAGATCTTTAGACCTTGCCCCACTTGGGTGGATCACTGCAGATCTACTGCAAAGAGAATAAGGTGTTCTCTCACAGGAGCATTGTGTAAACTGGTCACCACTGTTGTGAGTCCCATTTAGCTGAAAAGGGTCCCACCTTGCTGGGGGACAACAGGTCAAATGTGTGCACGTGCCTGTGTATGGTGAACCTTCAACCACACAGTTGAAGTGCTCCCTAGACTGCAAGCTGTTCCTGCAGCTGCTGCTCCTTCTGCCTTTCCACCTTGAGACTGCCTTGTTTCTGTTCAAACTGCCTGCTACTATCGTGGTCCATTGCAGTATACTTGACAGCTCAGAAGGCAAAGGATTAGCCAGTGTGTTTGTCCCTGTCGCTTCTAATGTTTGAATATGCCTTGAGTATTTTTCCTTGACAATTGAATTGTCTAGTGGTGTGCTTCAACGCACCATATGTGAGCCACCTTGGCACTTGTGCACCATCTACCTGAATAACATTTGTATCATCGTAGACAGCCTGTAACTTGGTCGCTACAAAGATGTCCCATGAGTTGGTACAGTTGTTATGTCACAGCCAATTCACAGCATTAATGTTGTTAGCAATATATTTCTGAGTTGAATACATTCATTAATGAAAGAAACTTTTTGATTTGCAGTAGAGAAGAGGCAGTCCACTGCTTGAGAAGTATGTTAATGCACAACCCAGGTTACTGTTTTTGTTAGAATTTCTATTTTTTATTGGTCAAATGAATGATTAATGTAAAGAAAGTTGCAGAAGCCACTAAAACATTCCACAAGTAAGTAAAAATATTGGTTATGATCAGCTCTCAGCACAGAATTGTAAGAATTTGAGAGGTAATGCCTAGTCAACTGGGCAACTTTAGATCTGTCATGGAGTCTAGTGAGGTTAAGCAAACCTTCCTGCAGCTGAAACGCTTCCTCGAAGAAGAGAGAATGGATTGCCCTGTCCAGCACAGCTGTGTAATGCAGCACAAACACAAAAGGATGTGTTTATCCACATATCCTTGTTTGACAATGCTTGTCCCAAGAAAGAGGTCAGCTAAGGCTCTGCTGCCCTTTCCTCTGCAGCCATTTCATTGTGGTGCTGTTCCTAAACCAACAGACTCTTGGACATTTGGATCTTTACAAAAGGATATGAAGTCCAGGTCAGCTCACAGACCAAAGCCTCTCATCCAATCACAACATCCCATGCAGAGCTTAAGATTTTGTTCGCATCCATGCTGCTGTTCTTTTGTCAGTGGGAAGGAGCATTTTGATTGTTTCATGTTTGTCTTGCTCAGAGTGAGTGCCAGTGATTGTTCAGTTAGCTGCCATTGCAGACCTTGGTGCTGTAGCTATCAGTGATGGTTTCTATCTCAATTGTCCTGTAGGACCGTGTTCTTCCCCCAGTCTAAAGAAAATTTAGGTGTCTGGTCAAGCTCCTTCAGATAGGAGCTCTTAGCCCACCTGGTATCTTTCCTTGGCAGCCCCATGCCATCCTGAAGTGTTGGGCATCTTTGCTTGCAGTGCTGCCTTGGTCACTCAAAGGCCGTGGCAGGGCTGTGCATACCTCAGTGTTGGCAGAGTGAATTTCTCCAGTGAAGGAGTCTTCAGAAAGTTCCCATGATGGATTTGGTCACAAGTGGCTCACCCTTATGGCATCTGCTTAGCAGTGCACACAGCATCCAGGGTCAGCAGCTGTACAGGTTCTGGATCAGCACACACAGCTGTCCCTTTATCAGTCACCACAGCACACACGGAGTCGCCTGTTCACACCTCAAGTCCGTGGAATCAGCCAGCAACCAGGGTGAGGCTGTGAATGGCCTTACTCACTGGCTCCTAAGAGTGCAGCAGGGTAACCGAGTCCTTACACCCATCATACACACAGGGCAGGATGGGTGGTCACTGGCTGTTAACTGGCTGTGCCACGTGGGAGCTTGGTTACCAGCATCCCTCCCAACAGAAAAGCCTGTTTGTGGCAGCCTATGACTAACATTGCCCATGTCACCATGCCTGTTACATTACCTCCCATCATTCACTGGAAGTCTGCCCAGCATGTCCTTTATCTCTGCACATTCTTCTGGGGAAAATAGCATTTTCCTTTTGCACAAAATAGGATAAACTAATCCCTTGGTTTGTTTCAACACAGACATCCTTCCACAAAACCTTCCTCTCCTCTGAATAGCAGACTACTGAGATTCTTAAAAATATCCTGACATGTCTCCTGCAGGAAAAGACTGCTGCAGAAAAGGAGAAATGTCACTGCACAAGGGTCCATACCATCATGTTGGCTTTGCAAAAAACAACTGGGAGTCCTGGCAGACACCAAGTTGACTGTGAGTCAACAATATGTCCTAGTGGCAAGGAAAGTCAACAGCACAATGGGATGCCTTAGAAAAAGCATTGCCAGCTGGTAAAGGGAGGTTTTCCTGTCTCTCTGCTGAGCACTGGTAGGACCACAGCTGGAATGCTCTGTCTAGCTCTGGGCTTTCCAGTGCAAAAGAAATGTGGATGTACGAGAGCAGGACCACAGAAAATGATTAAGTGATTAAAGTATCTGTCAGGAGAGGAGAGGCTCAGAGATATGGGACTTGTTACCCTGGAGAGGATAAAGTGCAGGGGGATCTTATCCATGTGCATAACCTTTCTGAGGAGGGTAAAAAGAAGATGGAGCTAGACTTTCTTCTCTGAACAGGCAAGAGAGAAAGGACACAACCTGAAATAGCAGCAATTACATTTAAACAAGAAAATACACATTCTTATGGATAGGGAGGTAAATCCAGGTTGCCCAAAGAGGCTGTGGAGTCTCCATCCTTGGAAATATTCAAAATCCAGAAGGACATGGTCCCAAGCAACCTGCTGTAGCTGACCCTGATTGAAAGGGGGAGCTTGGAATAGAAAGTCAGCAGACGTCACTTCCAGTCTCAGCTGTTCTGTGCCTGTACGTTATATCTAGAGGAAGATCTCAAGGGAGATGGAGAGAGCAGGGTTACTGCACATTAATGTGCAAAGAAAGTACTATGGTGTGGATGAGGCACTTGGAATGGGAGGGTATGGCACGTTTGACAGGCGACTACTGTTTCCATGCTGTATGGAGAGAAATGTTGCCTCATAGTGGCAGACCCTTGGATGTCTCTTTGTGCTCTCTGGAGGGGTGTAATTTGTACCACGAGATGCAGAAGGTTTCAGATTTTGTCTTGTTACCTGCTAAGCCTTATTTCTGGTACTGCACAGCAGTCTGTAAGAGAAAAAGGGTCTCAGTTCCTCAGAAAACCCTTTAGAAGGCTGTGACAAAAATGCCAGTAGCAACAAGGACGTTTTCAAGGTTTATTTATTTTTGCCTTCTTTCACAAAACTTTTGGAGCATTTTAATATTGTTAAAAGCAAATATTAAAGCAAGTTACAGGTTTAGTACAGTATTTCTGAATTTGCACTTTTTCCTGCCTTCTGTCTTTTCTTTTTGTAAAGGAGAAGCTTTATACTTGCCTCTGAGTCTCACAGCCCCTTTGCTTTCTTCCCATTCCTTCATTTTGACCATTATTGTTGTTCAGGAAACAACACTGGTCACTGAGGCATATCTTTGTACTTTAAACACTTTCCAGTTTAATGATAATAGGAAGGAAAGTTTGCAAATGTAACCTTTTTGAAGTGTTCTTATTGTTTAAGTGTACAGGCTTTTAAATTTAACAGACTGGATCAACTGCTTCTGGCTACAAGAGATGCAGAAATTGATTAAACTGCTTATGGCAAGCCTTGAGATGTTGAAATTTTGCGTCTCGTGGAACAGTTTATACCACTGCTTTAATTTCTAAATAAAAATAATTAAAATGTACTTGGTGAAATAGCTGTCTTTACCACTGAAAAACAACTGAGTCTGTATCACAAACATCCTGATTATATTCAAATAACATGGATGTCAGACAGCTAGCACCAGCTTCTTTTTTCTACAAGATCTGTTTTTATCATGCCACACTGTATGTTAATGTGGAAATAGAATCATAGAATCATAGAATGTCCTGAGTTGGAAGGGACCCATCAGGATCATGAAGTCCAGCTTCTGACCCTGCACACAACAGCCCCAAGAATCACAGCATGTACCCAAAATTCATTGTCCAAACACTTCTTGGGCTCTGTCAGGCTGGTGCTATGACCACTTCCCTGGGGATCCTGTTCCAGTGCCCGAACACCCTCTGGGGAAAGAACCTTTTCCTAGTATCTAACCTAAGCCTACCCTGACACAAATTCCTGATATTCCCTCAGGTCCTGTTACTAGTCACCAGAGAGGAGATGAGTTCCTAGCCCTCTGCTTCTCCATCTGAGGAAGCTGTAGACTGCAGTGAGGTTTCCCCTCAATCTCTTCTTCTCTAGGCTGAACAAACCAAGATCTCAGCTGCTCCTTCTATTGCTTCCCCTCAAGGCCCTTTACCATCCTCATGGCCCTCCTTTGGATGCTCCCCAATAGCTCATTGTCTTTTTTATGTTGTGGCACCCAAAACTGCACACAATATTCAAGGTGAGGCTGCCCCAGTGCAGAGCAGAGCGGGACAATCCCCTCCCTTGCCCGGCTGGCGATGCTGTGCCTGGTGCCCCCCAGGACACAGCTGGCCCTCCTGGCTGCCAGGGCACTGCTGTCTCATGTTCAACTTGCCATCAAGCAGGACCCCCAGTCCCTTCCTGAGGGGCTGCTCTCCAGCATCTTACTGCCCAAGCTATATGTACATCCAGGGTTTCCATGTCCTTTATTATTGGAATAGCTGATATTAACGACAGAGTACCTCCTCTCAAAACTCTCAGTGGGGAAATGCTTTGCCTAAGAGTTATCCATCTACTTATTCTTTCTTATGCCCTTTGAGTTATATGATTTTTCAGATGATTTCATCATCTTAAATGGCAGAGTTGCTGGAATACTTGTTCCTTGAAATATTTATCTGACTAATAGTGAGTGCATCTTTAATACCTATTGGAATTGTATTGAAAAAATACATAAGAACAAGTTAATATTCCACTGGGCTATTTCTTGGTAATCAGTACTACAGAGAGGAATCAACCTCTAGATGTGTGACTTCATTTATTTCATAAATGGGTAGGAAACTTCATATCTACATACTTTATTTCTTCTAAAAACAGGAGGATTTTGTACTAAATCCCACTTTGTTCACAACAGTTACCAATGTAATAATATTTTTGAGGGTTTGTCATCCAGAAAATTAAGAAAATTCACATAATTTCATGAGAAGCATTTGTGACTTTCCTTTATTATGTTAAGAAAGAAAAAATCAATTATATGCATCAAAATCAGTAATATATGATTAGAATGAAAACAGGTCATGATATTGTGCCAATATATCCATATTTGGAGATGCTAGTGGACACATAGGAAAAAAAGACAGAGAATATTAGGATTCTCATGTATTTCTTGAAAACAAGAGATGTTGTCTTGAACTATCAAAGGACCAAAGGAGCTCAGCTACGTTCATGGAATAATAATGTACTTGAGTTTTGAACATCTGAGAGCTTTCCAGGAACAAATTGAAGTTTACTTGCTAAGCAAGATCAGCAGAGACAGGAATTATTTTAAAAGCTGTGTTTTTTCACAAAACTCCCATGGAGAAATCAGATCCTTTAACATCAATTACAGGATTTTTCAGAAAAATAAAAATGTTCTCAAATTTGAAGTGACTTCCAATGTTTTAAACGAGAATTCAGACAACTCTTTTGCCTGGTAGTTCTGAGTCCTGGATCATCTGGATCATTCAGATATCCATGTTTTAGGCTTTGAATCTATACTCTGTGGCAAGGCATGACTGCACACAGACAAAGTTAGATCTCCTTGAACATCCTGAAGTGGAAGGGAAGCTCTCTATGACTTCGGAGAACCTCTGAATGAAATTCGGTATTACGTGAGGTACTCATTGTGAGAGGACAGCTCTGGTCATAGTGGATATGCGCACCATTTCCCAACAGCTAAGTAAAAAAAATAAAATTTACATAGGAACCAATTAATATCCTGCATAGCAGAAACTTGTCCACAAGCATCTCCTCCAGACTGGGGGATCTCAAAGCCAGTGTTTCAGGAACAACACAGGTTTGTCAGCAGGATAGCGCCAGGAAATGGGATGACCATAGCCCATGGCTTTCCACGTAATGGAATACCAAAGACTTGGAGCCATGTCTGCAACTACTTCTTCAAGTGAGAATCATTTGACCCCTTCCTGGCTTGTGAGTGCCTCTATTCTCTGTGGGCTCAGTCTTCGCTTGGCTCAATCAACAGTGAAACCAGTCTGAGAAGGGAAACAAGCAAACACACTTGCTGCCATTTCCTCACCTGCAAGTGTGTCTTTGCTATGGAAGCTTCAGGAAAGGGCACAACTTAGAGCAGCCTTTCCACTTGGAGAAAATATTGAAGAGATGAGATTATTCTACAATACTAGAGTAAAGGGGGTCTGTTTCTTAGGGGTAGACAAGCATTATTTCCAGCCCTTTTCTCCTTAGGGAGAACAGTATCTACCAAAAAAGAGGATCAGGTTGCTTGGATTGTGTTTGATCAAGAAAAGAAATGGATGATCAGCCCTAAACTCTTCAAACTCAGAGGAATGTTGAATGTCTTCTGTGTCATCTGCTGACCCTGCCTCCTCAGTGCCCTCTTCAGTGACTTCCATGTACGCCTCATGGATGGCCTCAGATATCCTCAGGCTCTCTGCTGAAGAGATGCCAGAGAGATTGGCCGAGGGGCTGAACAGGTCGGTCATACCCAAGGACGTTAAGACAGATGTGAGGTTATATTTCTCCCCAATCCTCAAGCGTGGGAGGTACACTTTCACTCTCTTCTTTTCCATCACCTGGGAACTGGTCCACTCTGCAAGTTTTTCAAAGCTGATTTTGTTCTCAAGCTGCAAAGAGAGGCAGGGAATGAAACACCTGGGATGTAAATCCAACTTCTTCCTACCATTCATTTCTATCAAGGCTAACATAAGTGTAAAACCCCAACTAGAACAGTTCCTGAAGTGCTTCCTATTGGTATCCTTCTGGTAGTTTATTAATTGCCTCTCCAGTACTGCATGTGTCACTGTCCTTTTATTCAGTTCTTTACCAACTTGACACATCCCCTTTTGTCCAACTAATCTTGTGTCTCATGAGGCACAACCTAACAGTTTCACAGACTAGCAAACTAAACATCTTGTGAAAGAGATTGCAAAAAAAGACCGTGGAAATTTACCTGCAGTTGATAGTACCTAACAAATGCAAACTCTTCTACATCTGTAATAACTCTACTTTATAGTTCAAAAATATTGCTGAAATAAGAGTAATTGTTCATATAATGCAGACTGCCTTGGTTTTTCCCTTTCTTGAGTACAGACAGGTAATTTTATAGCACTGCCCGTATATACGTCCACTTCTGCAGGGTTCCAGCAGCACTACACTGCTTTAATGTCATTCTATAAAACTGAGCTCAAGACTCTCCTAACAGGCTCTGCCTGAGCACCTGGACAGCTCTTGTGCTCCAACTCCTGCCCAGCACAGTCATGGGGTAGGCAGCTGGGATGTCAATGGACAGCAAAAGGTCTGACAGCAGCCAAGCCCCACTGAAGTCATAACTTTTCTGCTTGCCCTGCCAGGGCCATACCTGCGCCAGGCCAGAGACGTCATCAGGCAGCAGCACCAACAGGCTCAGCTCTCCACTGGCGTACGGAAGCTCCAGGATCCTAATTTTGTCTTCAGCCAGTCTTGCCACTTTGAAGGTGTTGTTCTGACACATCATTTGCACGGGTCTGCTCTCTTGCTGCAAAAACAGAGATGATGTGATGGGGGAGCAATTTTCTTCTTTGATCAGACAAATGTACAAGGCCTTTAAAAGGACAGCATTCAATCTTCAACCATGCTGCCTTTGAGGAAGAGCTTTGTCTCCATTTTTGTCTCTTGCCTGCTGATGTGCTCTGTCAGACACAGCTGTCGTAAATCTGACAGTGAGGGACCCAGGTAGATCACCCAGCCAATGACAACAGAACTGTAAATACAACAAATACATAGCTGGCCAGAAGATATGTCTGTGCCCCCCACCTCTGTCACATTGAAGGGCACTTCCTGAGTGTCTTCTTCTTTAAACGGGGTCTTCCATATCCCTTTGAAGTAAATGGCATTCACAAGGACCAGTGCAGTGTGAGGATTAACAGAGCTTGGGTCAAGGAAATCCCGGATCTGTCCTTTAAGAAAGAAGCAGGGCACAGAGTGGTAAGTTTCATAGCAGTGGTCTTGCATTTTAGAAGTCAATCAATATACTGCTCCTTCACTTGACTTTTACTTCTCCAAAAGTCTGCACATGGAATTAAGGTTCATGAGGATGATTTAATAATACAGTGAAAGACTGGCATCTGGCCAGATATTTCTGCAAGAAGACAGGTAGGTTCGCGAATGTTATAGATCCCCAAGAATATTTCTAACCAGTGCTTGGAAAAGAAAATTATTTTAATGGAAAAGAAGGAAAAGGAGAGGGAAGTACCAACACAGATTTTCTCTTTCTCACTGTGTTTCTTTCTCACAATTCACTCTAGGTTTTTCCTCCCACCTCAACACAATAAATGCACACAAGATTCTGAATCATTTATTTCCCACCATCAGCTTAGTGTGCATTACCTCCTCTCCTCAAAGACCACTTCTTACTCTCCAGCACATCCTTGTAAAATTATACCAATATTCTAGAGAAGCTGAGACTTACCATTTGTCTGATTTTTCACCCAGGAATTAATGCGCTGTCTGGCTTGATTTGATGCTGTTTTGAAGTTGACCATTTCTGGACCAGATCTGTACAGTTTCTTCACACATTTTGAGTAGATCTGTAAAAACATCAATTGTAGCCATTGAATTAGTAATTTTTTTTAAACAGTATGAAAGTGAAATAAAATATGGCTGATAGGATTTTTATAGTGATGTCATGGTTAAGGTGTTCCCATTGCTTACTTCCTGAAAGAATTTGCTAAAACTGGGCGAGAAAAATTATTTTGTTTCACGACAGTTTCGGATCTGACATCTTTAGTACGTGACCAGTTAAGAGCATATATTATGTTTACGTATTTTCTGGAAGAGAGGCCAATCCAAACCCACTGTTTTCAGCTTCATTTCAGACTGTTTTTTTATCTTTAAGTCCACTTCCTTTTTTAAAAGCATTTTTCCTGATTTTGAAAGATAGGATGTTCCTTTGATTTAGAATGTTTGTATCTTTTGTTTTGAAAATGTGAAAGCAAGATTTTGACACTTCCAAAATTTGTTTTTGAGGTGAGTTTTCAAGTGAAGAAATATGCCAAAGTCAAATTATTTTCTGAAAAAAAACCCAACCAACCAATTAAAATGAAATGCTTTGGGGGAGCAACTGGGGAGTGAGGAATTACATTACTAATAATTTTGTTTATTACTCCATTCATTTTTAAAAGGGCCATATTTTTGCCTCAAATTGCTTTCCATTTAGACTGTTGCCAAGCCCATGGCAAAGGGAAAAGCCATGTAAATCCACACCAGTGGGGACCACTGGGTTAACTGGTCACCTACTCTGGCCAGTCCTCCTGGATTACAGAATTTTACAGAGTTTAGCAAGAGATCACATACCGGTAGGATCTGACTTGTCTTTTCAGCATAGAGTCTGTTGGCAATGTGGAGTGAATAATTGGCTTTCGGTGCAGTAATATCAGAGAGAATTTCTTTAAACAGTAGGTGGATATTCACAGACTTGCCACACTGAGTTGTTGATAAGAAGACAAAAAAGTATAGCTGTTAGGTTATTTTATGAGAAAGAGGATTATTTATAAGGTGCAAATAACGTGGGAAAAGGCACGGTGTTTGAACATTTGCAAATGAATAGGTAATGCAGTCTAAGAGTTCCATGGGAGGGATGTTTAATATAAGCAGCTAATGATGTAAAATTCACTCACAGCCTATGATGCCGCTCAGTCCAGTGGTAACAAGCAGAAAACCTCACTGATGAATCTGAAACCATATAGCTCAGGAATGAGATGGCAAAAAGAAAAGTGCAGGTGTTAACTATTGCTATTAGTGACTTGTCATAGGTACAGAGCCTCTAACTCCCAGTTGCTGCTTGCATTGTCATGGCATTTTTTTTGCAGGTGGAAGAAGAGAGCTAGATTGCAAGGGAGTCAGGAAGTGTTTTGTAATGCAGTGAAGAAATGGATCACCTGTCTCAAGTCCCAAGAATGGTATTCCAGGTGACACAGGCTAAAAGCATGTAAGAAAACTACACAATGATAAACAGTAGGTGGGGCTTTATTTTCTGAGAATAATTGTGTTGAACAGCTCCTTTCTAAATGCTTAATGAGTCCCTAAATGCTCTAGCTTTAGATACTACCTTTATCCACAAAAAAAAAAGTCTCATCTTTTTTTAAGTCCCACCTTGTGTTTTGGATCTCAAGTGAATGGGGACAGACCAGGCTCTATGGCTTTTGTTATCTTTACAGAGGCAGCAGATTAACATGGACAGAAGCATACAGGTGGTATCAAGGTACTGGGACCCCTCATGGTTCTCGTGGAGTAGCAGTGGGAATTGGAGGCTGGAAAAGTTCCTGTAGCTTTGTAAGAGTTTGGTTACTTACCACCATTTGAGGATTCTGGGCTCTTTTCTACAGAAGCATCTTCCTGTCCCACTTTGGAGTCTCAGCTGCAAGTCTGCCTACTGTACCCTGGCTTCAGGTACTGAGACCCTCTCAAGTGCTGTACCCCAGCAGCACTTGCAGGTGTGGAGTTCATTTACACAAAAGCGTATCCTGGGGCCCAAAGCACCCTATCCTATCCTGTGACTTGCAATATGTGCAGCCTGTCTTCTTTTTCTGGTGGTGTTTTGGGGGTTTTGTTTGTTTGTTTTTGTTGTTGGTTGTTTGCTTGGCGTTTGTTTTGTTGCTGTTGTTTTTTGGGCTTTGGTGGTTTGTTGTATTTTTTTAGAACTTACATCTCTTAAAAGAATTAGCAAAGGTTTGGCAAGGTGTTGAACCTACTAAAAGCACAATCAGAGCAGTCTATTCTCAGGAAAAAGATGTGAAAGAGAAAACAATGTACCTTAGATTTCTGTACCTTGGTCTGGGTACTTCCCAGTCCTGCAATTTTGTCAAAGTGAAGAACCTGCAATTGAAAATAGAAATTAGGTATGTGAAGTCCACTGACAGTCACTGATGTTTGTGATAAAACTGTAGGTTTTCACTAACCAAGTCTGATTAGCATATAGATGAACTGAGAAATGTAATGTGAGCTTTAAACCAGGCATCACACTGAAAATTTGTGATTGTGCTCTTCAGCTTAGATCCCTTCTTTTCCAGTTAATGGCATTCAGTCTATAAATCAGCTACAGCCTTACTGCACTGTATTTATAACTCTGACTCTTGCTTTCTGAACGTTTCATCTTTTGTATGTTTGAAGTTGTCCTTTCCACCTGGAAGGAATCAGGTCTCTGAAATAATACAAGCTGAAGCAACAGACCTGCCTTAGCCATTCTCCAAAACTGCTCTTAACAAAAACCAAAGGCTGTTCTTGCCCTTCATGGGGAAATGCAATAAGTGAAAAGTAGCTCCAGAACCAAACCTCACAGTTTGGAAAGCCATTCTTTTGCTAGGCGGGTTTGGAAGATATAAATGGATAATCTGCTGCCTCTTTGGGATGAAAAAGAGTTGGTACTCATTTATGTAACTTACCTTCTCTATCTGATACTCAGTGTTATTTCTTGCTCCCAGATAGACCATGGCCAAGGCTGCAATCATGCTCAGGGGGCAATAAAAGATGTTGTCGTTGGGACGGTGAAGTTTCACCTCTTTGAATACATCAAAACAAAATTCTGCATTTGCTGCACTAATAGAGCCCATTGTGAAATCAGTGTTACCTAAAGCAAACAGAAATATGACTTTATGGACACGATATGTAGTGCTTGTTTTAAAAAATACTGCCAATAGCCCAGAAACTGCCGGTTCATTGCTGGTTTTGTGATGCTGAACCAGTGAATGATGTGAAGCCTACAAATTCTGTGATCATTAGAAATATTGCAACTCCCAACCCATTTACATACAAATGTGTGTTTGTTTTATTTCAGCAAGATACTATCTCATCAGCAAGATAGTACCTTGTACTTGTCTTTTGGGAAATAGACAGTTTCATCCACCCTTCAATATGATAAATATAGCACTGAATGGATGAGTTTCCCTATGGCCATCCAGAGGGCTCTGAATGGTGTTTGAGACAATGCAAACTTTAAATTTCATTTCTTCTATGGCTGCTCTCGATCTTTAAATCAAAATGTAGTTAACTCACTATACTCTTTGTGTACTTCTTACTGCTGCTTAGTAGAACCAGACACAAATTTGGATGTTGCTTTTTCCTGTAATTTACAGGAATAATAGAAGTAAGTTGTTCTGTAAAGCCAGCCAGCTGCTTAGATGCTGACATATAAGTTTAGGGGTTTCCTGTGGTCCTGTTTCAGACATTTAATCTCTGCTGATGCTTTTTAGCACAAGCATGCATATATATGTCTACACACACACACACACATATATATATAACTACACATATATAAATATATATATATATATATACAAAATATACAAGTTTTGGCAGGGAGTGAGATTGAGAAAAGAGAAATGCCTTTATTCACAATTATTAAAATTATAAAAGGATAGTTTTAATGTGACAACATATTTTCAACGAGAAAGAGCTATTTCTACTCAATGCTGTGGTGCACAAGCCACATATTTTACACACCTAAAAGTATTTGACAGCCAAACAGTATAAGATATATTGATAAGGCAAAGCAAAATTACTGTATATGCTCTCTTTTTACATACCTGTCTTATACTTACCTTAAGGTTCTTAAACATAATATCACTTTATTTTTACATCTCTAAAGAATATAAATTAGAAATTACATTTTCTTGGAGAAATACTTACCCCACAAACTTCAAAGAGGCATGTAATAATCCAGCTTGCCAGCTGAACCTAAACAGCTCCCTGAGCTGTTGGTGATATATATTGCACGATTTGAGACACTCCCACTGTTGCCTTTGAGGAGTCATCTTTTCAGTCACTGCCTTTCGTCACAACCTCTTGATTCATTGCATCTTGAAACATTGAGCAGACCAATGTTAAGCTGGTACTCTCTCTGCAACAAGGCAACCTTTACTTATTGAAGTAAAACCTGATTTAAAAAATAAATTATTTAAGCTTTTGCTGTAACTTTCTCTTCTCCTCAGCTGTGAGGCACTGTCAGTGCCGAAAGCACTCTAACACGGTACTCCCACCAACCATGAAGGGAAAGGTGGGTGCTGGGCTAACTGCTGAAGGTCTGGTAGATATACAACAACTCACTGCAGCATCTCTGCAGTGGAACAGAGAGAAGTTCCTCAAGAACAGTGCCCATCTGACCTTGCCAAAATAATACAATTCCAAGCAAAGCCAGCTGCAGGATGGTCATTCTATTGAGAGGGGTTTGAAATAGATTTTTTCCGTGTTAGAACAAACTCAGAACTTTTTGCTAGTTTTTCAAGACTGAAGTAGTACTGAAAGGTGGTTTGGTCTGACAAAATGCAGAAGTATGTTCCTGGAGTCCAGAGACTGGTGTGGTGTATAGCTTGTACTTGTTAAAAGCACAGCCACATCTATTTCTCTGCCTAGCTGAGACTACAGTATTTCACCTGAGGCCAAACAATGGGGGTCTACAGCATAGGTGTGCAGGAGGAGGGGAGAAAGGCTCTGAGGAGAAAGCACATTTTGCTAAAACCTCATTTTGATTAAAACATTTAGAGCAACAGTGTTGAGATGACTTAGAGGCCTGAAGATGGGCATGGAAGAGGAAGAGATTTGAGGAACAGTCAGGAATTACATATTTCCTGGGCTGTAAGCCTGACTCCAGAGTATTCAGGGATTCAGAAATGTATTTAAACCTCAGTGAGATTTAAAGGATGATCGAGAGTCAGCTTTTAATTTTCATTCTGTGCAGGTCATGGCAGCAAGGCCCTTAGTACTGGCACAGGCCATTCTCATAGATCTTCCATACCTTGTAACTATGGCAGGTGAATAAACTACAGAATCTGTCTGCAGGAACATTCACGGTCTGTTAGACAATCATAATGCACAATATAAAATATAATTCAGTTGTAAAAAGCTATTACTCTTTATTGAATAATAGGATTGATGAGCAGTAAAGAAACAAATCTGGCATCTGTAAAGGCCATAGAGGTGGATAATAGAAATCCAGATCTGTACCTATTAGGTCACAGAGCATACAGGAGTAGGTGCACCCTCTGGGAAAGGGAAGGGGAACTACTTTACCCTTGACAGTGTGGTTTGTTTTGCTGAAATGCAGGGATGTATGTGTGGAGCCTGATAACTGGGGTGGCTTTTAGTTTCCCAATTCAGAATGAGGATGTTATAGCAGCAATGAGGATAAGAAAATCTGTAGACAAGAAGGAGCTTTCCTCTCACCTTGTTCCATGCTCCTTATTCTGTAAGCTAGGTTGCTGTAGCTTTTACTTTATCCATAGTTATCAAACCATTACTGCCTGAGGGCACAGGTTTTGTGTGCAAAGAGCTGTCATGTGTCTTTTCTTATTCTCCAATTTTCCCATATTCACAATAGAGTTCCAGCTATTGCTCAGCAGCTGCTCAAGCACATCTCTGGGGCTTCCATGAAGAATTTTCCTGGGCATCCACACTCCTTTGTATGCTATGGTTCAATTCATTAGTGTGGACCCCCGTGGAAATTGTCCAGGACGGACACAACCAACCCTGCTGAAATTGCCATCTCTTTGGATAATGTACAAGATTCTCTCAAAAAACTTTTTGTTACACCAACTCTTCTGAGAAAGGGCATGCAGATGTTTCTGGTTTCTTCTCCCATGCTCTATATTTGCCTTCTTTGTACACTCTGCATTTCATATGTCTACATGTGCAACACGCTAACTACAACACTTTCTATGCAATGGTACAGTGATTGAACGTCTGAAACTGCTCAGTTTCTGAATTATGCAAGCTACCCTAATGTGAAAAACTACTTTGCCAAGACAGGCAAGATGGTTTAAAACCTCCAAAGTAGAGAAGTTCATGGAAGAAAGAAAGTTTGGTTCTGCCAGTAATCGTGGATGGGGCAGTACAACTTCTCCAGAGAACAGTCTGTAACTGCAAACCCTTGGGTTAATTTTGGGGGTTTTTCATACATTGCAAAAGTGGTTGCAGAATCAGCCTGGGAGTAGCTGCAAATTTTGATCAGCATGGGCTATCCATACGCAGTCACCAACAGGCAACTGCTCTTTTGTAACTTTGCCTAGTTAAGGCATTGGACCTGGGGAAAACAGACACTTCTCCTGAAATTCAAAAGCTACAAGTGAAGGACTGCAAACAAAGCAAGACAAACAAGTTAAAATCTGTTTCATATCCATCTTCGTCCCAAAAAAGAGGTGAGCAAGGGCTCTGCTGCCCTTCGTGCCTAAACAAATATATGGTGTTTGCCCCTCTTCCCTGATGTTGGCATAAACCAGGAGACACCAAGCAGCTGGGACAGCAGCTCTTTCCAGCACTTCTCTGTTCTTATTTTTACATTTAATTTCTTCTGGTTGCTCAGGGACTACTGGGCAGTGTTTGAGAGTAATATTTGCTTGTACTTTGGATGTCTTGCCCATCTGCGTCACACAGACAGTGCACTTTACTGTGCCTGAGTGCCTTTCTTACTGGGATCATAAGGAACCAGGACTTCCTACTATAAAACCTTCTACCAGTTATATTTTGAGGCAAATAAATACTATTCTTCTTCATATGGAGGAGTGGGGGGGGAAGTGTGACTCAAAGCTGCCCCTTTGGCTTTTTCAGTGACAATCCAAAAATCTTCCTTTGCCCTTCTTGTCTATCCACTGCAAAGCTTTTGAAGCTATAATAAAAATTATGTTATACATAGGTACTAATAAACTGTTTAAAGGAAAGCACAATTTCAGAGAAAACTGAGGAGAACTGCAACCATCAGAGAGAACAGAGTTCAGTGGAAATGTGAATATGTAAATCGAGAGTTACTCAGTAATCAGGCTGTGGAAAGACACAGATCTTTCTGGTGTGGGACAAATGTGTGTTACCTTTCCATGGATCCTCATGCAAATAGTATTTGACATCTTTTGCTTTGCTTTTTGCCAGTCTACACATTTGTAGGCTGTCATATGTGCTGGCGTGGTTCAACACTTGGCATCGAGCCTGTCCCTGGGGAGGAGGCAGTGGAATGCCCTTCAGGGATATGTCTGCTCCAGGCACCATTTGGAGTTTCCAGCTTTTCTCTGCTCTGCAAGCTCTGTTGTTTGGCATCAAACTTTTACAAACTACAGTTTCCCACAGGAGAAGCATTTGCTGCCAGAGTGGAGGGCTTGCCTTCTATTTTTAAGTAAACATCCCTGATGTTGTGGGAACACTGCCCTCCACAGTCGGAGCTGCTGCCACTACACTAGCAGCAGGAGGCTACTTTCCAGCTTCTGGTGTTTTTCACCACATTTTTTTGATATCTTGTAGCTTAAAATGGCAATAAGAAAAAAAGATTGCAGAAGGAGAAGATAGACTTTTTTAAATTATAATTTATACTGTATTTTGTTGCTAGTTCTGAATTATCTAGATATCCCTGAAACAAGTTTTTTTTAAAAAAATTATAACACAAAATTACTTCTGCTGTAGTAAACTAAGTAACATCCTTGTTTCAGCCATGCCTTCTCCTTTGCTCACACACAGAATTCCTGTTGTGAGACTCGTGCTTTTTGGGATAATATGTTAAAGCACTTGCCTTTATCACATTAATTCTTTTTTTTTACATTTTATCTGAAAATATATAGGCCTGATTGTGCAAGCTAATAAATTCTAATACTGTTCATTTTACTCTTTTTTTCCTTTTAACCTAGGTAATTTATACTGAAGACAAACCAGAAATACACAAAATTCCAATGGCAGTTGTTGAAAAACATGTATAGCTGTTTTTTTTATACTTTATTTATCAAAGAGCTAACGGCCTGTGTTTTGTGTTCTCTTACCAGCTAATTGATATGAAAACTGTGTCTGTACAGGTAATTTTACTATTTCAGGCTGTATTTCATACTGCAATTGCAGCCATATGAGGCATCTCCACAGACTATAATGGGTCTGCTTTATTTAGCAATTGAGTTTGTGTTGAGTACTGTAACATACTGTAATTTTTCCTGCATATCTCAGCATCTGGGACAGCCCTTTGAATCATCAGTTCTACAATGGCACCAGTATGCTCACAGTGTTTACCTTCTTCCTGTCAGTGAGTAACAGGGAAAGGAGAAGTGAGTCATCAAAGAGTGGAATATTTTCCCTATAAAAGCAAGTATTCTTCATGTGTCTGTGGATTTTGGACATTACCTACTGCCAAACTGGGCAGGCTGCTCCCTTCTTGTGACCCTGTGCTATGTCTTCCCACTACCTACTCCACAACATCCAGGAGGTGGTTTAGGGAACTAGATCATCAGCAAGCAAATTAGCTTTACCAGAAATTTTCCTCTTGATTTGCTTCCCAGAAAACTGCTCATCCCCAAGTCAGGCAACTACCAGTGGTCACATAAAAGAGGGAGCAGGTTCAGGGTTTATGTATCCTAATGTTGAATTGTTCAGTGCCTAAACTCAGCATGATGAATATTTAAAAGTAGGAGGTGGACTTCAGTGTCATTTACATTTTTGAAAAGGATTACCATTATTTTTTCTTGCTGTATTAGACTATTCCTCTGTCCACTTAATTCTGCAGACTACTACTTTTAATATTTAGCTTGCAGTTGGTTTATAATGATAAATAATAATAATAATAAATAGTGACAAAACAAACACAGGCTACCCGTCTAAATACCATCATTATAGATTTTTAGATTTTTTTATATTAATGATGAATAAAATAGCTGGAACAAGAAACTCATGCTACCTGAGGCACAAATAGAGCTGGCTCTTAGAAGTGAGAATGGCTGATCACTACTCAAAGTTTAATGTGGGAATTATGTGTCCCATTCCCAGCCACCACAGAGCAGGCCTTGTCAGAAAATTGTTCCATTGTTCTCAAACACTGTTTTTGTTATGTGGAAGTTTATGAGGAAGTTGGAGAACTTACTCATACATACAGGGTTTTTTCAAAGACAAAAAAATAAGCAATGGTCTGCCCATCTTGAGAAGAAGCAAAATTACACCAGAAAATCTTCTGTCTTCTCTGCTCTCTGAGAAAAAAATCCTGAGAGCTCCAGCTTCAAACACTGCCCCCAGTCAACATTTAATAGGAGGTCCCAGGGGAATATTTTGCTACTCCTCTATAAAGTGATATTTTCCTTGAGACCTTAGGTAGGTAAGGCTATAAGAGACCAAGTACCTGAGGCTATGCTTTTAATGCAGGTCCCTATCCTC
Source organism: Cnemophilus loriae (assembly GCA_013397755.1). Classification (NCBI taxonomy): domain Eukaryota; kingdom Metazoa; phylum Chordata; class Aves; order Passeriformes; family Corvidae; genus Cnemophilus; species Cnemophilus loriae. Next base: position 95,490 of record VZTF01003348.1, read on the forward strand.
CTGTCTACTTCATGTGAGAGAATGTATCACTTATCTTTAGGGCACTAAAGTCATGGGTTTATTGGATCCTTACTGCATTAGGAAAGGCTCAAAGTAAAATTTTTTTTGCAGATGTCTCTAGAGGCTTACAGCTTTTTGGCAAATACCTCTTAGTGTATTTTAAGGTAGACGTCATTCTCATGAGGCCTCCTAAAAGTAAAACATACCTAAAGTTCATGGGGTTTAGAGTTTTATCTTTAATTTGACTATCTATCTTCTCAGATGGTCTTTTTATTTACAGCAAATCAGACTTTAGGATAAAGTCTAAAGAAATGTCTTTTGTTTCATCTTTTGTCCTCACTGTTTGCCAGTTGGGATGTAAGTAGGGAGAAAGATCTGATTTCCAATGTAACCTCCACTTAAGGAGAGGAATATCTTCCGAAGAAGAGAATGGTGTTGGTTTGGTTGTGTCTGATGAAGAAGAGGAATGGATGGTCTGCTTTGAACTCGTAAGTTACCGGGCAACACAAAGGCATTGCAAGAAGCCCCATGGAGCAAGCAGCTTCAGTGCCCTCTTCATTGACTTCCACAACTGTCTTCTGGATGGCCCTGGACACAACCAAGCCATCTTTCTTAGAGATTCCTGACAAATCAGCTTTTCCCCAGTCAAAAACATTCATTACTCCCATCTCCTGGAGAGTGTTGTTGAGAACATAACTTTCCTCCATCTTGAACTGGGGCAGGTACACCTTCACTCTCAGCGGTTGCATCGTAGCCAAGTTGGTCCATTCTGCGAGTTTTTCATAGGTGAGGGCACATTCAAGCTGTAAGGTGGTATTGATAGTAATGACTGGCACCATAATGAATGGAAGGAAAGGAAGTTCTGTTTTTCCCACTTGTGTTCTGACCACACTGGAGCAATGCTAAATTATTGCTCTCTGTGTATGTTACTAAAGAGAAAATGAAGTGTTACCTGTTCTAGGCCAGTAAAGTCCTCAGAGTCATCTTCAGGAAGAAGAATGAACATGCTCAGTTCATTATTGAAGTATTGGAGCTCTATGACTTTCGTTTTCAGTTCCTCTATGATGGCCATGTTAAAATATCCTTCTTGAAACATCATCTGCACTTTCCTTCTCTCATTCTGGAACACATGAAACGTATTAAACGGAAGTTACAGAAATTATCATCCTGGTTTTAATTGGTTTCAGTATTGAGATTAGAGTTCAGTTCAAAAGCATTATTTAAACTGGTCATGGGTTTAATGTACTTGTAGAATTGATGTGTTCCTCTCAGCTGTAATCCCAATGAAGTTATCCATTTTAGAAGCATTAAAACTACATTTCCCTTTCTAATGGTGCCGAATTACTTTACTCACAACTTCCTCATTGCATCTTTCTTTCTTCTGGGGTGTCAGATGAGGACATGGATACCTCTGATGCAACCATAAATTAAATTCTTCATGAATAATGTATACATTCCCCTGAGATAATTTGTCTTTAGTACATTTTTTCCTGAAAGCACACACTGTTCTGTTCGTAAATAGTAGCAGAGAAACAGAATCCTCAGTTTCAACCTCAAGAGCAGACTATTTTTGAAACAGCACCCTTAGTTGCAAAATCGCCAACAAATTTAGTGCATGTGCTCAGTGGATTTGGTCCAACAAGGATCTCAGCTGCACAAGAACCACTTCTGATGTGAACTGGTACAAACATTTACATACTTGGTTAGGAAAATGGAGAGAAATACAGCCTTCTATTGTTCTCACTTAAGACCACTGTTTTGTCTTGGGAGAGGAGAAAATCCCCCATCTGTTATTATAGGAGACAGACATCTGACCTCCATCCCCCAGCTGCTTCAGTTCCTGCCCATACTGTACCTTGTTCAGGTGGAAATATGTTTCCTTAGTGTCTTCTTTCTTAAATTCTACTGCCCACTTTCCTTTAAAATATATAGCATTGACCAGGACAAGTACAGTAGAGGGATCAATAAAACCAGCAGCAAACAGGTCTTTGATTTTACCTTTAAAAATAATGAATTAAGACGAGTTATTACTTTGTTCCGACAATCAGCTGCCTTTGACTATTAACATTTATTTCTTTAAAACTGACAAGTGGTCTAATGCTGTCAGACAAATGACAAAAAATTTATTTACAGCTTTGGAACCGAGGAACTCAAGGCATTTTTGTTCCTCTTACTACATTTATTTCCTATTGAGAAAAAAAATAGTGCAGGTGTTTAGTATATAAAAATCTTGCTATCTTTGGAAAAAAAGTGGATAGTAATATTCCTAAGCAGTTCAATTACAAACCAAAAAACCTGCACACTTTTTTCTTTACCTTTTGTCTCATTTTCAACCCAGAAGTTAATTTTGTCTCTGACTTCTTCTTCAGTGTATTTAAAATTAACTGGTTCCAGTTCTGCTCGATAGAATTTCTTTGTGGAATCCAAGTATTGCTGGAAAGTACAAATTGCAGAAGTTTATTGCAATGTGATGATTTTTATAAGGTAGATAATTTCATGGTTTCAGGATAATTCCATGGCTTCAGGATAATTCCACGGAGTAGATCAGCAAGCAAGAAATTAGTTAAAAAAGGCATACGTCCTTTTGTGCTTTATGACGGAAGACATTCCGCTGAGCTCCTCACTCCTAGGAGCTGTTACAAGGGAGACCATGGTCACTTACCTGGAAGAATGGATAAGTAATTTCTCCAAAAATCCTGTTGGCAATGGTTAGACAACAACCTGGTCCGGGTTCACTGACTTCAGCCAACAGAGCCTGGAACTGGGAATGGACTCCTTCATCTTCTTCACACTTCAAACAGGAAAACAGATGTTTCGTGGTAGGCTTGAGCTTTCCTATGCAAAGTTGGACCTGAGGGTGAATTGCAGCCTCTCTCTGCATGAGAAACCCAACTCCACCCAGCTAATACGGGCATTGGAATACGTGTACCAGGACACCACCTCCTATTCCCCCTGCGCCAGAATTACAGAGTGACAAAACCGTTCCCCTTCAGGCCCACACCAGGTCACCCCCAAACCACGTCACATCCTACAGTAATGTCTCCGTGCACACTAAGCAAAAGGCTGCTGGCCTAGAGACTGGGAGAAGCAAGCTCCAAGGTGCCTTTGGCATGCTCTGTAGTCAAACTTTTGCAGGTGGCAATTGAAGCACTTATCACATTTTAGATTGGCACTGCTGTTTTGGTTAGAAACCTGTAATGAGAAGGCTCAGCTGCTGAAATGTGTGATCTCACAAGGCCCCTTAAATAACTAATAAAGGAACAGTAATAAGCAGGTCTGCAAATCTAGATGGAGAGGCTGATCAACCCTGCTGTGCTTTCTGATTAAGTGATTGTCTTCAAGGAAAAAGGCTGACAGACTGGCTCCTGTTGCTTCAGCTCAGAGCTGCAATTGTGTCTTACCTCCTCAGAAGGGTATCTGTTTTCCTGTCTCGTACTGCTCAAAACTTCTCTGAAATGAAAGACCTGCAATGTAAATGTTGGGTGAATGCAGCTGAGTGACAGTACTTCAAAGCTAAAGCAGTGTTGCAAGCCTATCCCAAAACATAGCCAGACACAGTCCCTGTGGAAAGGACCCTTTGTTCTTTATGATAAAATCCTTGCAAATTAACAAGTAGTTTTAGTAGATGGTAAGTGCATGAAATCTTTGAAATCTTTCTAATGAGAAAGGAGGCTTTGGGTGTCCAGAGAAGGCAAAAAAACACGCTAAAGGAAAGGAACTCTTCTGAGCTCTGAGAGTGCAGGGATACCTCCAAAACACTTTCTTTAGTACTGATGTATTCATTGAACAGTCAATTCAATAATAATGCTTAGTCTGAAGAAGTTTGCCATTAGGAACAGCATAATGCATTTTTAAAGGCCTCTCTGTGTGCATCAGCCCTTTGGATGTTTAGGAACTGTGTCAGATGGTACAATCAGCCTCTTGGCTTATACCTTGCCACCGTTCCCTTTTCAGAGCAAAGACCTACCTTCTCAATCTGCTCGAGTGTGCTGCCCCTGGCTCCAAGGACAACCATTCCAAAGGCAGCTGACAGACTTAGAGGTGAGAAGAAGATATTTTCATTTCTTTTTCTTTTGTTCAGCTCTCTGAAAAAGTCAAGACAGAACCTGGCATTGGCTGCGCTGAGAGAGCACATCGTGGCACTGTGATCACCTGAAACAAGGGAAAAAATAATTTAGGCTTCTGATCTTTACACCTGCTATGTTTAGATGCCCCGGCAAGGTTTTTTGCAATAGCTTGGCTGAATTATTCAGTACTTCATGGAAATGCCTGTTCATTGCATCTGGGGTTCCATAGTGAATCTGAAAACCAGCACCCTGAATAGCAGAAGAAACACATTTGCAGAAACAGTATTCTGAGTTGAGCTGCTTCTCCAGCTCACGCAATAGCTATGGCTTTGCCACTTAGTCCTAACATTGTCCTAACCACACTGCCAGCTCAGTTTATATCCTGATCTTTTTTGCCTCGAGTCCTCCAGGCCTAGCACTTCTTAATTACACCCTTGATCATATCTTACTCTTTGTCTCTCTCTAAAAACTTTGTGTGTATTACTCAGCTGTGCCTCGCATACTGCGTCCTTCTAAAGCTGGTTGCTTAATAAATATTTGACAGAAAATGGAACTACAGACAGGCTCATTTAGTAAGATTGTCAACAAAGACACATTTCGCAGTAGTAGAAAACTGCAGTCATATTTTTTTTATCTACAGCTTAGACTCTTTTTCTCAGATACTCTTCAGTTACAATCACAATTATTGCAAGCAGATAATCTCAAATGTTCTGCAAAACTCTTCGTATCTTAGACCTAGAACAGAGTTCCTTTCTTATGAAAGACTTTTCCCAGTGCCTGCATCCAGTAAAGTGTTGTAGAAGCATCTGATCATAAGAAAGTCAGTTCAGTATTTTAGAAGTTCCACTATTCTAAGTCACTTTTGGTTTGATTCTTACTAAGTCTGAATAATTTCCTCCACACATGTAGTAAACATATTTCCCCTATTACACAAGAAGAATTAAATTATCCATATAAACTTTTGAAAGATGGAGCATTATAGAAAGATTATGCACTTATAAATTACCAATCTGGATCATACAGAAGAAGTGGGAAATGGTTTTAATCTTCTTTAGATGCACGCTTGGAAAGTTTAGAAGCACTACAGTGAAAGTTAAGCACAGATTCATCACACAGCCCATACACTTTAATGTAATCCAAAACATTGCACAGCAACTTGGAAATATTGTCACTTCCTCAGAATATGTCACATGCCATATATATGTGCCAAGGAGGTATGTATATTACTAATGGATGTATTGATCCTTAGATCCTAGTTCTGTCATTTAGAATTAAAGATCATGGAGATACTTACCTTCTCCTCGGGACTGACGGTGTCAACTTGACAGTCGAGCTCCTTGATGGAGCTTCTGGAGCAATGGGATATAAAACCATTGCCACTCCCAGTGGCAGCATAAATTTCACTCATGATGAATCACATTCCTGTCTGTTGCAACCAGTTAGTATAATTAGGGACCTGCTGTGGAATCTTGTATTTTTCTATATCCCTAGGAGTTCAGAAAAAAGTCACAATTTTAAATGCATATTAAGATGTAAAAAAATTCTAAGTAGTTATAAAAAAAGAAAGGAAACACCTAGAAAAAAAGGTGATTTCAGAGGGGTTTTTTACCTGTAAAAAACTAATTCTACAAATTTTGGTGTGTTTGGACATCAGAAGTGGCACTAATGAATGCAACATATAGGTTTTGTAATAGAAATAATTACACTGATATAACCAGCCCACTGATTTAGTCCTGGGCTAAATTATATCCTAAGTTTAGCCCCAGGACTTCTTATTACTCCTCATTTTTTGTCAATATGTCTGAGGAAGCCTGATCATTCCCTTATATTGCTTCAGCAAGGCATAGGCAGCAGGGACAGAGCAACCTACTTATAAGAAGCAGTATATTTCTGGTGTTATTTTCCTGAAAAACAATCTTTCTTCACATTTAGGTTGATATGGTGTGTGGGTGGGCAAGTATTTGCATGAGTGTATGCAAGCACTAACACTTATAACACTGTTTTGTAACAAGTACTTAGTTATCACTGCTAACATATATTTACATATCAACCCAACCAGATACTAGGCTTCTCTGGTATTTAGGAAGCTCTGAAGGCAGTTTCCTATCAGTCATAAAGTACTCATGGGTTTAATTCTCTTTTGGTTTGAATTTTCTCATAGCTTTTTCTTGGGAGGAAATAGAAGTTAAAAACACACTGTTCATTCAAGCCCTGAGAACAAGAGAGTCAGACCTGCACAGATTTTGCCTGGAGGAACAAAAGCCATGGAGTCTGGTTTAACTTGCTTAACACCGGAGCAAGAAAATTTCCCAAAGAATCATCCGGCTTGCTTTCCTGGCTTCTGGCTGCTCTCCACATAGTCACTTTAAAACCCACCTGCTGAGCCTGTTCCTCAGTGCTAAGGAAACTTCCCTGTGTGACCATCCAGGATCCACTTGAGCGGTTACATCTGCACCACACAAGCTGGGACCAAGCCCCTGTCACAGCTGCACCCCCCACACTCACACAGTTACACTGGGTTTCCTTACCGTCACAGAGCCTCAGACATCTCAATCCTTAAAATAATTTAATCATGGTGCAATAACAAAATACCAGCTCAAGCTGGTGCCTCCAAGGAGGCACCCCAAACAAAGGACACCCTGGACCTTGGACAAAGGTCAGCTTTCATACCCTTACAACCTAAGTGTGGGAAAGTCCAAGGTTCTCGGCTCCTGCTGTGCCTCNTCCACTTGAGCGGTTACATCTGCACCACACAAGCTGGGACCAAGCCCCTGTCACAGCTGCACCCCCCACACTCACACAGTTACACTGGGTTTCCTTACCGTCACAGAGCCTCAGCCATCTCAATCCTTAAAATAATTTAATCATGGTGCAATAACAAAATACCAGCTCAAGCTGGTGCCTCCAAGGAGGCACCCCAAACAAAGGACACCCTGGACCTTGGACAAAGGTCAGCTTTCATACCCTTACAACCTAAGTGTGGGAAAGTCCAAGGTTCTCGGCTCCTGCTGTGCCTCCGAGTGTCCGGTTCCCTGGCCAGGCCACAGGTCCCAGGCCCTTTGTTCTGCACTGGGTGGGCACTTCACGGCCCCTTGCCTGGGGCTCCCACCCAGAGCTCAGCCTGCATCTGCACCCCGAGCTACCTGCACTGAATGGATTCCCCAACACTCGGCATTGTCACCAACAGAGAACTGCGGAGCAGAACCGGGCAGATGCTGTTCCCTTTCTTGTGGTGATGGGCTGTTCTCTGCATTCTTAGTTTGGGCACTAGGCATAGCACAGCTGGAGGAAAAATGCTGTGGAATATGAGAGGGGGAAAGTATACAGGTAGGAGCTGCAAGATGTAACAGCTTTGAGTCAGGGTAGCATCCAGGTGTCTCCCAGGACAGAAAGGAGCCGGTTTTCAAGCAGCAAGACACAACCAAACTATTTGGTTGAATACTGGCAATTTTTAATCCAAATTAATATAGTGAATGGAAAATTGCAATCCTGAAGCACAATAAATCGTGTCCTTTGGGCACAGGGGTAGGTGCTAAAGCCACAAGTACCTTTAAAATGCATTCTTCTGTTAAGGCAAAGTTCAAATTTTCTAATATGCTCACAGAGTGAAACACTACTCTCTCAGCCCCTGCTTAGATTTCTAATACCTTTGAGCTCTTGTCTTAACTGTCTTAAGTGAACAGGTTTCTCCAGGTTTCTTCATCATTGTTTGTTATGTCTCTGGTTTTGTAGATACTTCTGTTCTTAATTCATTTTGAGTTAATCTGAAGATTAACTGTGGCTCCATTTTTCCATTTGGTGGAGATTTGTTTCACATGAATCATTGTCTGTCAGTGGTCAAATTATAGATTAACCGACAGGCATTCTTTCCCAGAAAGGAACATTCTCTGCTGTTCTTCTAGTGCCCTGCTTTGCCATTTTCTTCTCTTCTAGGTTAGTTTAGTGTAGGTTAGAGCGTGGCTTAGACAGAGATGGTTTTTTAATGGAAATGTCTGAGAAACCCAGGAATTTTCGTTCAAGCAGATTGAAGGATCTCCTGAATTGTAGGTTTTGAGGAGACTCACTGTGCAAGTGCTGGCTGAGAAAGGCAAAGCTACAGCTCATCCTGCTGTTGAACAGAGGGCTGGACTAGGACTCACACCACATTTGCCATATCTATGACTCCCTTCTTGCTCTTTGAATAATGCAGAGGTTCATTGCAGGCCAGAGAAAAACAAAGAGGATTGAAGATGGTCACAGTAGTCTCAGAATTGGGAGACTGTCTTTATTCTTTTCCATGGATAAGCTTCCTAACAGGAAAGGATAAATAGCAGGAGTATTTTTTCTAAAGGTTACAGAGAAGTAGTTGCTGAGATGCGTTGTGTGGAAAGGAAGATGAAGATGGAAAAGCACAGAAAGTACAAAGGCAGTGACAGATTTTGTTTCAGATAGTTCGACTACTCTGTTGAGAATGCAGATGTCAAAGACAGACGTTTTAGCTGGTGATCAGATGCTTGTCATAGTAAAGTAGCTTTCAGGCACAGAGGAATGGATTGCAGACTGACCTGCTTGCTACACCTAAAATTCCACACATTTAGATAAGACTGTAAATAGCACTACATCCTTAGGGATAAGTTTTGCCCAGCACTGTTTATCTGTTTGCAGTTATTTTGGCTGAACGTCTCAACATTTTCCTTCACTTTCTAGCAACATTTTTTTAATGTTTCTGATGGCCTTGGAGCCAGGACCGAGGGAATGAAGACTTCTGTATATGATTTTTAAACCACAAAGAGCTCTGATGACGTAGATGAGATAAGCATAGGAAGGCCAAAGCAAGCAACAAAGATCCAGTTGGTGACGTCAGTCAGCAGAACACAACCTCACAGCAAGAAGCAATGACTCCCTCTGTAGCAGAACAGACCACCAGCACATTCCTTGTGATTATTCTTTGCTTCAAGAGAATGCCAGAAACTTGGATGTCTACAGTTCTCCCTTGGCATTTTTCTCACTGTTTGCAGCCATATGCTTCCCTTGCTGTCAGTGTCTGCAGGACGTAGCAGGAAAGCAGATTCTTGTCGAGGAACCAGAGGCTGATCTCAAGTTTGAAAGCAAAGGCTTTTCTTGTCCCTTTCATCTTACAAAACACATGTTCTGCTACCACCCTGCTCAGTTGGTAATTACAGAGTACCTGATTTGTCTGAGGTTTCCTGTGAGTAAAGGTACCATTAGATAAGTGGAGTTGCTGAATAGCAAGAACAAAACAAGGACTCCTTTGATTTTCACTGGCCAAGAGGGCCCTCCTCCCTGTTTGTCAGACATCTGCTACAACAAATAACAAGCCTTATACAATATATCAAAGCAATTAGGGTGATAAAGTATCCGTGGTGATCCACAGAAACTTTAGCATGACAGAAAAATACCTCTTGAAGTTGAGGAAGTTGGAGGTATTTCAGAGGTTGCTGATGGTCTCAGCTCATTTGGCAATCACCACATGAGCAGAGTCTGATACTCATTTCTGTGATCTTCAGGTTGTATGAGTCAAGAACCTATTGAAAACCAAGTGTCAGCTTATAAATAGCACTGCTGTCTGCTGACTCTCTAGTACTGCATTTACTGGCAACAAGGTGCCGGAATTGATGAGTGTGAACTTTGCAGAGACCTGTGTCACCTCAAGCTGGTCATTCAACTTGCCAGCGAAAAGGTGACTGAACTGTTGTTTTTCCAGCTGAACTTCTTTGGGAACCAGAAGCTTTTCCATTATTGCAATAAACTCCATTTACTCTCCAGGGAAATTTAGACATGACACAAAATAACATCAAAATATTCTTCATCTTTGATTCACTTATCAGCATCCAAAAGTAGCTCTAGCAATACAGCCAGTTCTGCCTGTTGTACTTTCTCTGCTCACACCCTTTCTCACTTGTTCGGGAGCTTTGACTAACAGGAAATTACATTTGTAGGCAGGGATGTCTGCATGTGTCCTCTCAACAGACTTCCATAGTGTAAGGTGTTATGACTACACAGATAAATATTTCTGCAGGATGACCCTGTTTTATAATGCTGATTCGGGCTTTGCGAGTGATCCCATTTATAGTATTTCTGGGTATAATTTCTTTGTGGCAATTTAAATCATTTTATAAGCCAGGTTTCTTTACCTCAATAGCAAGTGCAGCATTTTTTAAAGCTGTGTGATACAGAATGTCCATAAGTATTCCTCTTCTGGCTTCGCCTCAGTGCATACCTTTTCTTGTCAGTCATCGTTGTGGAATGTAGTAGAAAGTAAGAAATTTCCTTTTCATTTTAAAAAAGTAGGCTGTTTTTCTATATTGCTCAGCCAGTGAAAAAGATAATAGATATTTTCATGCAATGGAGCTGTTGTTAACTTTGGTTATAAATGATAGAACTGTGGCTGGAAGGAGCTTTGAGATTCCTGGTGCATCTGCTGCCCTAAGGTGGGATGAAGTATCTAGATTACAGCTGATAGGTGTTTGTTGAACCTGTTTTTGAAGCTTCTGGACAAAGAGTTTCCAAACTTCTGTTACATTTCTGGTCTTCCTTATTATTGAAGTTTTAGCTCAACTTTGTCCTAAGTTGTCATGACTGTAAATTAAAACAGTTACATTCAGTTATCTTTAAACTTTGATATGTGCTACTGGCCAAGTTGTTCAAATATTTATTAGCCAATTTATCCTTTGCACAAGACATAGTATTTGGGAGTGTCTCCCTGGTCATAAAATGTAATTATTGTAGATGTACTCATAACCAGGAACTTAACACTACACTAATCACACTACCCACAGTCTGTGGGTATTGTTGGCTATTGAGCTACTTTAACAAATTAAGAACTTGGAAACCTGAACCACCCTTCAGGGCTGCTCAGCTACATAGCACATTGTATAATTTTCACCATTCTGAGGAGAAAGGTATTGCTTCTGGCCATCAGTTTGGATGTTAAAAATAATTGTTCTTCCTCATTCCTGTGATAATCCTTGTGGTATGATTTCCATAGCTAGTCAAATTATGCAGTGGGTCAGTAGTCTAATATGTTATTTGCATAAATGTTAATGTGGATATTTTTGCCAATCCTTACAGCTAGTGAAATCAGATGCATCGTAGGTCCAGAAATAGAGCATAAGTGTTTGCCAATATTGTGCACATATTGTTAGTGACTGAGTTTTGAAAACAAAATGAAATTTGAAAATACCCTTCCTAAGCAGCCAAGCACGGTGAGGAACTGGCAGGTGGATAATTTGAAAACACAGGGTCAAATTTGCAGCCAAAGTAAACTGATTCAGCTCCAGATGAGGTGTGAAAAGAGAATTTGTCCCCATGGAAAAAGGTTCTTCTTCAGGCCACGGAATAATGTTGGTGTGTAAATGGTATGTTTTCCACATACTGCCATGGAATTTGTACAATATATTGTTTCTTCATTCTGCAATTCAAATTCCTACATGCGTGGGGTAACCAAAGACTACTGAACTGTCCTGAAAATAAGTTCTCTACATCTCTTCGTATTTCTGCTTTCCCTCAGTTCCACTGATTTTTACCATTGTTTTTGCTCTCATATTATCCTGGATAAAATTTGACAGCCCTTTCTCTTCTGGCCTGCCTGTAACCCAGACACATCATCTTGTGAATCCCAGATACTTGTATCCCAGCTGGTAGTAAACATTTGTGTATAATCTAATGTGGAACCTGTGACCAGCATCACCTACCAATATCCTTCATAAAACAAGGTAATTTTACTGCGCAGAATAAGATATCTAAGAAAACTTAACTTAAACACATTATGTTTCCAAGAACCACTACTTCATGCAGAACATGTAAAGTAGTCCCTGCTATTGTGTTCTTGAGTAATCACTGGATGCAAACAAGAATGTCTTGACAGAACACGATATCCAATAGCTTCAGTATTTGGCCTGGGGCGCCCAAGTGGAATTCACACACAGAAGTGCCTCGCATTGTTCTAGATGAAGGCAGGTATCTAACTACAACATGCTGATGAAGGGACATTAAGGGTGTGTGGGAAATCATGACACAACACTTCCCTTGCAACTCTCTGTGTGCCAGTGGAACAGAGTCCCCCTAGTACAGAAGCACACACAGCCAGTGCTGCTGCTGGGAGAAAGTGCCATTTGGCCCTTTCCCTAAGTCTCTTTCTTGTACAAAGTAAACATTACCAGTGAGCCATGAGAGGTAAACAGGATCTGGAACACCATCAAATGCCTGTGGGTTGACTTCAAAGCTCTAATCCTGCCAGCAAGTCTTCTCATTTGAGAACTGGGAAAGCCTCCCACTACATCTTCATTTGCAGAGCTGCAGTTTACTCTATATTTAAGATGTGGTTAATTTTTTCCTCCTGTATTTGTAAACCAGAAACAGGATGTACCCATAAATATATTTTCCCTTTGTCTGCTTTTGAGCTACATGGAGAAACAAAACTCTGTGTATTCATTTCTAAATTGAGACTTCAATACAGCCCTTTTTTCTTCCTGCTCGGCTAAAGAACTGGGACTGAATTCTGTTCTCAGACATGAGTGTAAAGCTATCATAACTCCACCAATACCTGTTCACTGATATTTTAATAGTTTATAAACATATTTTGTGTAATTCAAAAAATTAGGTAGGCAGAAGAGACCAGAATTAGACTATATTTGCTTTTGCAGTACAGTTCAGCAACAGCCAAAATATATCAACACTGTTTTACCCAGAAATCCCAAAAGACCACCATACAGGCCGCTGTGAACACAGTCAGCTCCATGCCAGTCAAACTCAGTGCACCCCAGTGCAGATACGAGACAATTGCATTAATATATTCTGAAAATAATATGGTGCTTTAGAGGGACTTTCATCCATTATGGAATTCTGGATCGAGAAATAGTTTCCCCTCAGCGGTCACCCCTGTATTGCACAGTAAGATAATTTCCGACTCATCAGGCAGAAAGTCATACAACCGGCAGGGTGAGAAATTATAGACTTAGAACAGTCTTCCTCCAGTGCCAAACACCTCACGGTCTCCAAGGAGCCTGGTTTTTCAGGTACATGTCCAACACCAGAGCACTGGAGAATAATTTTCTTAGAAAGCTTCACAGTGATACTAAAAAAACCCTTCCTTTTGCATTCATTAGTATTTTCAGAATGACAGGTCAGAGTAATGAAGGTGAAAGACATTCAAGTTCTTGGTGGTGGTAAATTACACCTTACTGTGCTTTTAGTTCATGGATTAAATACAACAGGCAAGAGACAAGACGTGGCAGATGTTCAAAAGCATTGAGCGCCTGAGGCAACTTTCAAATCAAGGTTCAAAAAGCCATACCAATTAAATGCTTTGAATACTTTTATTGCTGCCAGGCTTTACTGCTTCCAAACGGAGGGCCTGGAGGGAGTATATGAGGAGAAGAGTGTGGGACAAATCTCTACGTATCTCCATGCCCAGCATCCGCATGGAGACTCGCTCAGGACATGAACACAACCTATGGGTTTCACTGCCTTCACGGCAGCCAAGACCCTTCCCTCATCGTGGTGTTTAGGCACTGCAGATGGGGTTACTGGAGACATGTTGGAGGAAAGTGGGGGGTTCAGCACTGAGCTGTCTCTGGCTTGGGACCTGGTGGCTGGAGACAAAAGACTGCAACACCTCCTGGAGAGTGGCCCCACCAAAAGCCTTGTCGCGTGGCTGAAGAGGGGAGGCATCGTGCTGGACTTCTGATTTATACAGCACATCATCCAGCTGTTTAGACAACCCCACTGCAGTGGGAGTTTTCATGGCTAGGAATGAAATTAGAATTAAATAAGCTCCATTAAGTGTTCACTTGTTTGAGAAGAGCTCTAAACAGGAAAGGCCCATTATAATTCTTTCCAGTTATCTTGCCGAAGCAGTGTTGTGTTTTCTCTTGGGTTCAAGAATATGGATATCAGGAAATGTCACTGGCACTTGATAGCAACATGTTATTTACACCTTACTCCTTTCTACCACAGTATTGTGCTCTCTTTGTGCAGAAAGAGGCAGAACCTGCTCTACCCTTAGGCGGAACATCGGCCAAAGTAGAGAACGTTCTTGCTTGGATTGTGTTTGATCAACAAGAGGAACGGGTGGTCAGCTCTGAACTCGTAAGGAATGTGGAGGTAAAACATTCTTTTGATCACCTCTGTAGCAGCAGCTGCCTCAGTTCCTTCTTCATTAACTTCCACAAAGAAGACTCTTCCCCTGTCTGCTCCAGTTAGCTCCACGCTCACTTTCATCTCCTCAGTTTTTTTTCCTAAAGGCTGTACTCTGTGTAAACATAGCCACGTAGTCAGCATCCTGGGATTTTTGCAAGAACTGCTACACAGTTTAGAAGCACTGATCAACCTTCAGACACTATGGTTCACTGAAGTACATCGTACTGGATGCGGATTTTTCCCACAACACCACAGGAAGTTAGACACTGGTATGAGAGCATAGCTGAGGTTCTCAGTTCTAGATATTTGCTGTTGTACTCCAGCTATGGATCTGATTTTCTATACCCTAGGCCTAGCCCACATGTTTCAGCAGAACAGTGTGGGGAGCTTGAGGTTATGGCTTGAAGTGTATGTGGGCCTCCTGAGGCTTTTGTCGAGCTCCACAGTCATTGTCAGTCTGCGCCTCTGGAAAGTTTGCATAAAACAACAAGCAAATAAGGCAGCAAGGTGGAGTTGTTCCTGTCTGGGGTACAAGAGATACACCAAAGGCCCCTGGGCATGTCTTCCAGGATCCTTCATATTCATCACCATTCATGAGCAAGGAAATGCGCTCCACGCTGCCGAAGTACTCATCCTTCAACCCCGGAGGCTGCTCTGCATCACAAGGAGCAGTCAGGTTTTTCACTGTCTTTCCTCCTGCTGTCTGGAGGGTGGCTGTGGGCTGAGCAATGCCTATATTTTAGGCCAACAGGCACTGTGCTCAGCACTGCTCCAGACAGAATATTACATTTCTCACAGAAGACCAGCAGCTGAACCCACTGAGCAAAATGCAGCTAAGTCTAGTTTGAGAAAGCCTTTTCCCACAGTGGTCGTCTCACTACAATTTAGTAAGATGATTCCTCACTCGGCAAGCTGAGGGCTATGGAAAAGGCAGGACTGGTCATTGCTGGCCCATGTTTGGGACTGCTTTGTGCTGACAGATTGCAGGGGAGAGAAGTGAGAGGCAGCAGAGTGGGCTGCAGTGAGGTTCTCTTGGAAAAGGAGCTGTCGGGGTGTGAGTGGAGGCAGAGCAGTAGCTGGTGCTGTGAGGTTGCAGGCTGCAACTAAAGCTGTGCCAAAAGCTACCTGCCTCATGAGGCATTGCACGAGAAAATAAGGCATCCATCAGGATTTGTGAGAGAGGTCCTTCCAGAGTGCTTTTCCAGCATGTTTAAAACTGTCAGTAAGTGCATGGAAAAGCTGGACTCTGTTTCCAAACTGTAGCACTCAAGTGACAGAAGAATGCAAAATAATCTTGGAGATGTGTAGGTGGCAGTGCTCTTACACAAAAACTGTGACTCGCCATCCCATAACTAAGAATATCTAATTTCATGCCTGAGGATGCAGATGAAAAAGCTGCACAGCAGCACTCTCTGAAGAGCTGAGAGGAAGCTCACAAATGACCTACTTCATTCACTATGTTCTTTTCTAGGCAGACATTAAGAAAGTGAGGAAAAAACCATGCTATCAGAAGAATATAAACAAAAATTCTTCCATAGCACTCTAAATAGGATAGACACCCACATACAGATACTTTTATCCTGTGTTACTGGGCTAAAACAGGAATGGCACCAGACCCCAGAAACCAGAACTCATCTATCATGCAGTTATTGAACTGCAAAGTTATCAGTCCTGGAGTTCTCTTTTTTAAGCTGCAGTCCTTCATGTAAGGGCTTCAAAAGGAAGGTGAGCAGTTTTGCCCTGCAGCCTATGCTAAAGCCTAGTGCCTCAGAGCACTTGGTGCATTCTCTCGAGAGCTGCAGGCTTGAATTCCAGCAAGGATATGGGATACAGGCTCTTCCCCTCCTGAGCCACATGAATTTCTTCACAACAGAAGTTAAGTACTATTTTCAATTAAAAAAAAAAAAAGAAGAGTCATTGTAATGGCATTTTTCAGGAGCTCTATTTGAACAGGTTTCACAAGGTCTGCTTTGAATCTGTTCACTAGATGTTCTCCAGGAATTTACATCTCACTCTACCCTGCTCCTGAATTTCAACATGGGCAAAGCGTCTAATTGCTCACATCAAGATAGTTCAGAGCAAGCAAAGGAAAATGCTAGGTCCTAGTAAATTTACAAAAGGAGGAAATAAAATGCCTACAAATTATGGATGAGACAATATTTCTTTCAGATGACTTTTTGGATGTAAAACTTTAAAACCAGCCTATGTTCTATTTAGGAGAGACATGTGATTATTTTAATGTGTCTTCTCATTTCTGAAGCCATATATAATTCTGTGCATTAAACATATTATTCACCAATTCTCCATTATATATACAAAAAAAAAGGACATTACAAATGTTAGTTTGTTAAATCTCATGCAGAATCCCTCTAAAGAAGACATCACTTATGTTAAACCAGCGAATTATCAGTAACATCTCCCTAAAAGCCAGCAGCCAGCAAAAAGTTTTATTTTTTTCCCACAAACATTCCAAGGTAGTGTTTAACTTTGATTTCCATGATTTATACTGCACTTTACAAAACCTTTCCTCATTTTTCAAAGCATGGAGAGAGCTCTGTCTCTCAGATTTTCATCTCAGAACATTCAAATTCACCACACAGCAGCATGGGAAAAAGAAAACACATTTCTTGGAAGTTCATTGCTACAGTGTTCCACGTCAGTAACTTCAGTGGGATGCTTTAGACCATTTTCTTCCTATTCTTTGAAACTTTGAGATAAATAATTTTATTTATCCCAATATAAAAGGCAGCCTTCTTTACTATGTAAACAATTAACCATCTTTAGGAATACGAGGTTTTGTATCCTGTTCCTGCAGACACCATGCACACAAAATTCTCTTTGGAGTTATTTGAGAACTTAACACAGACTTAGGAGGGATTATCCAGAGAGGTGGAGGAGTCTCCATCTTTGGAGATATCCAAAAGGGATCTGGACTTGGTCTTGGGCAACCAGCTGTAGATGGCACTGCTTGTGCAGGGGAGGTAGACCAGATGATCTCCAGAGGTCTCTTCCCACCTCAACTCTATTGTCACCATCATTAGAATGCACGTGGATGCAGAAATACAGGAGTATACGTGCACATGAAGGAAACAAAATGTAATTCATATCCAGTAAGGTTAAGGTAAAATTTACTCCTATTCTGGATTCAGATCAATATTTACAATTCAAGGAGCCTAGTGGCAGAGCATCCAATTCATAGGTTCTAAACAAAATTGGCTGCAGTGATTATTTTGAAGTACAAACTAGCTGTCAAAGGATTAAGAAAGCATTTGGGAGAAAAATACAATTTCTGCTTTTCCTCCAGGTGTTCCTCACAGTGTTAGAAAAAGGCCCTGACTTTAAGGTGAACAGAGTTTGCCAAAGAAAACGATAGTGTTGGTAGGATTATGTCTAATAAAGAATAAGAAAGGGTGATTAGCCATGAACACCTCTGTGAGAGGCAGAGACCTTCTCACAATGGAAGCTCCCGTGCCAGCTGCTGCCACGGTGCCTTCCTCGTTGACTTCCACATACGCCTTGTGGACAACGTTTGACAGCACCAGAGACTTTGCAAACGTCATTGCAGAAAGGTCAACTTTTGATTCAGTGAAGATGTCGGTCATCCCCATCTCTTGCAAAACCTTGTTGAGGTTGAAGGTGCCTTCCAGCTTGAATCGGGGGAGGTAAACCTCCACTGTTGTCTCAAACACGTTCTCTGAGGAGGCCCACAGCATTAAATTTTCATAGGTCATTCTGCTTTCAATCTATAAGATGGCGGGGAAAAGGCAATTAAAATAGGGGGAAGCTTTGAAAAATTTAGATCTTTACTCAGTGTAAATTCAGACAACTAGCTTCCAGGCCTAGTTTGTGAAGTGTACTGCCTTACCTGCTCCAGCCCACTGACAGATCCATCAGCCACATCACCTGGCAGCAGGATGATCATGCTCAGTGACTTCTGAGCATAAGGGAGTTCAAGAATCTGAGCACCCACTTCCTCAATGTAGCCCAGTTTAAATTTGCCTTTCTGATACATCATCTGCACAGGTTTCTTTCTGTTCTATTGAAAAGAAAATTACACAGTCAGTTAGACAATACAGCTCTTACCAACACCTCTACTCAGCAGTGGAGGCAAGTTAAGTTCCCCACACACCCTTACCTTACTCACAGGGCAGCTCAGCCCTGGACATTGTTATGCTTGCTGCAATGCTCACAGCATCTAAGGTGAATAATGTTAAGATTTACAGAATGCAGATGTACCTGATTCAGTTTAAAATCTCTCTGAACTGTTTTTTCTTCCTCAAACTTGTGTTCCCAGGATGCTTTGAAATAGATTACATTCACAAGCACCAGCAATGCATGTCCATCAATCACGCCAGGTGCAAAGAGTTCCTTGATTTTACCTAAAGGGAATTTTGACACACAGAAGTATTTGTTAGCTGTCATTAAGACTCTGGACTGAGACTCAATTGCTGGTCTGTGAATTTAGCTTTGGAAAAACTTAGAAACACAGTTCTTGGTTTATTCAAAGGACAAAAACAGTATAGGTAAACAAATGGTAGATTCCTCTGCGCTGTTACCAGCCAGGGAGGACGGGGGAACTGGGGGTCACCAAACTATCCCCTGGTGTTCTGAATCTGCATTTATGGCTGTTTGCAGGAGCAGTTTGTCTGGTCAAGACTTATAGGTACTACTGCAGTTATCAGGCCAGGCATAAGGATGGGAATACAAAAGTATTTGACAACAAACACATCTTTAACTCAGAAATAATTTAGCTGGTAACTTACTCTAATATTTCAAGAGTGGATGAGAAGACAAACTACCTTTAAACAGCATGAGAGTGAACACACAGAAATGTGAACAGGTCTTTGCTTTTCCTACCCTGGAATTTCATTTGTTGAACCCATGTAGGAAGGCAGTGATAGAATGGCTATGGTTTTGCTTTGTTTTACCTTGTGTCTCACTTTCAACCCAAGCATTAATTTTTCTTCTGGCAGCTTCAACAGCACCATGAAAGTCCACTGTTTGCAGCATTGCTCCATAAAGTTCCTTGGTACACATTAGAAATTGCTGTAAAGCAAAATAAGGATTATGAATTGGTCAGATCTCTTAAGCACTTATTGCCTTTTGAGAGAAATCCATGGTTTTTTAGAAATGGTGAGGGACCTTTTGAATCCGTAAGCCAAAATTTCCTTTTGGAAATGTCAAGTATCTGAAGTTTATTTACAGGATCTTTGAAGAAGAGATAATTATTCTATTGCATAGGTCAAAAAAGTAAATAAATAAAAAGAAAACCAGAAGAAAAGATCTTTTCATGGAGAACTGCATAACCGAGGTCCAGATAAAAAACTAAAGAAACAGAAAAAATGCAAGATAAGTTGTTTGATGCTTAAGTATTGAAATAATTGACAGAAATAATTGACAGAAAAGCAAAGATGTGACTAGCAAGTTAGCCATACCAAGCAGTCTCAAAACCACTAAGTCATTCAGTAGGAAAGGAGCAAAAAGTGCAGCAGAGCAGCCCTGTGCATGAACCTGTACAACATCCCAGGACATAAAACCTCTCCAAGCTTACTGCTGCCCCAGCTGTCCCACTTGCAAGGCCTGAAGTAGGTAGTTTACAGACAGCTTGAATGGGCCATTTTTGGCTGTAGGTTCTCCTCTGGCTTAGTGTACACTTATTGCAAAAGTGAACAGATCCCTGCTCTACTTTTGCTCTATAGTCACTGATAGACATAGGGTGGGTTGCATTTTTTAAATAAAATAACTGAAAGTTAACAATTTTGGCTCTTTCCCACCAGCCCCAAGAGCTATAGCTCCAAGCAGTACATCTGCTGCTCCAAGATACAAACAAGGGGGGCAACAGTGAGGCTCACAGTCACAGGGAAGCTTGAGGTCATGGCCACAGCAGTTAGCAGACGGAGGTGACTTACCTGCTGGAGTTCAAATCCTTGTTGTATAAAGAGATTGTTGGCCAAGGTTAAAACATATTTTTCACCAAGGTTTTGCAGTTGTAAAAGCAGTGCCTGGAACGCTTTATGGTTAAGGTCACCCTCCTTGTTACACTGGGAGTAACACAAACACAACAATTAAAATGATTCCTCTGTACAGCTTGGGTTGCTAATTTCCATCTTAATTAGATAACAATATAAGGCTAACTTCTGCTGTATTGATTTTCAGATCCAGGTAGTCCAAGCTTTGTTGCCTGATCCTCCTTCAGATGAGATCACTGAAGGCTTTGGTATCGACTTACTGGCCCTTAATAAAATAACACCTTGTATCAGGCATTTCCTAGAGCATTAGGCAGACTCTGAGCATGGGATGTTGACTCCCTCCAGTGGCAAACCCTAGTGCTTTACCTGCACTAACCCACCACGAAGTGAACGCAGGGCTCCCCACCCAAGGACAAACCTCTGAGAAGGAAGGCTGACCCTCCAGGCTTCCTTCTGGCTCCATTTCCGGGGCTACACTCTCAGGATCATATCCAAGGCTCATTCTTCCTGCAGCTTTCCTCACATGGAGCACCTGCAGTTGAAGATGTCAAGTTATGGCAATTTTAACTGGGATAAAACTATATTCCTTGTTTAAAAGCTTTGCTGTTCTGTATTGGATAAGTCATGTAGATTCACAAAAGATGTTTTTTCAGCTTCACTCATCAGCTGAAATGACAGACTTGAACTTGTTCATACATTCATGTTCAGACTCATTTTCTATGTTAACAAACCAAGAAGAACTTGCACTTAATCCCTCAAAATGTTACTCTGCACTGCCTCAAAATATTTGATATTTTATATTTGATTTGTTTTCATTGCTACAGTTACATTAAATTTCAAAACAAAAAGTTGCCCCAAGCAAAGAGATAAAAATAAATTTTCTTTGAAAACATCAGAACTGGCTTCTTGCAATCATTCTTAACATTTGCATCAGCTTGAGAAATAGATCAAAACCACAGTGCTCTTAATGGAAACCAGTCCTTGTTCCTAATGTGCAAATATCTCACTGAAAAGATTTTCAGCAGCTTCTCTATTATAATAATGTTGCAACATATATAGACTTACTCTCCTTTTATAGAGGATACTGATATTGAGCAATCTCCATTGCTTTCCTAAAATAAGCAGGAGTGCCTGTCTAAAGGATTGATGTAGCAGGGTTATGGTAGCCAGGGGGCTGCAGGGTGGTCTCTGTGCAAAGAGAACAGACTCTGAGAGAGTGTCTGGGTGGGCACCTGGCAGCCACAGCAAAGGTCAACCCAGCACACCTTGGCAAGAACCTCTGCCTCAGGATTACTGGTCTTTTACCACTCACAGGCTCAGAAAAGAGAAGAAAGGCTGTGGAAAGCAGAACTTGCACTGCAGGGAGTAAAGGCACAGAGCCTGGAGGGGTGGCCTTCTTCACCTTCTCCTTGCCCACGTGGGTCTCTGTGGGGTGAGACATTTTGACTCTTCAGTGTCATAAGAGGCAAGTGAGCTAATGCTTCCAGCCACCCAGGCGGACACCACTTCAGGTGTCTGCAGCTCTCCCCACTGCCCACCCAGACTCCCACTTTCAGGATTCTCAAAGCAACCACAAGAGGAAACGCCTGCCCATAATACTGAAACAAAGCCTGATATTCTGCCAGCAGGCTGGGGGAAAGCCCGAGTGCCCCACTGTGCTGTATCACCTCCCCTCGGTCAGCCCTTGCTTTGTGCTCTTGCAGGGGGCATGATGAGACTCACACCAGCAGATGGCAGGGATCATAGTGCTCCAAGCACAGCTGTGAAGGCAGCATCTGTACCTGCCCTTGTGCGGGTTTCCTGTGAGACACTCTCGCGTGTGCCATGCTGGGAGGCCCAGCATTTCCATTAAGGGAAGCAAGCAATGTGGAAGCACCTCGCCACGGTTCATTCATACTCACTTTTTCTATCTGAGCAGCAGTGTTGTTTTTTGCACCAAGATCTATCAGGGCCAGGGCAACAGAGATGCTCATTGGAGAGAAGACAATATTTGTGTCCTCTGCACTTCTGTTGAGCTTTTTGTAGAGATCAAGGCAAAACTCAGTAACCGGTCTAGAAACGGATTCCATCATGAAGAGGCTGCTGAGTGGGAGCACAAAAGAATGAAGAAATTTAATGCAGCTGGCCTAGCTAGACCACACTGTGAAGCATCTGTCTGCCCTGAGATTGCCCCAGAGCAGACTGCCAAACATAATAGATGTTTTCTAAATCCTGAGAGTTTTAATCAGCCTTGCACAGATCAGTCTATGATGCACAGCAGGAGCAAAGACACAGAGGGTCTGCAAAAGGGACCCATGCTCACAACATATGTAAATTCCTTGGAAAGGACCCTTTTTCTGTCTTAACCCATGCTGTGTCTAATTTCAACTCATAGTATTGAAATTAGACAGGGATGGATTAACATTTTCCTTCTCCAAACTGGTTTGATGCATACAGTTGCATCGACTCTTACCTCTTTTAACAACATACTTTAGTGACAGAGACTTGGTGACAGAAACTAAGCCTGCATATAACCATTTGTGGTAACCAGAGCTGTGGTAAGGGGGTTTCAAACAACAGGTTTCTAAAAATAAAATCACTATTAATTAAATGTCATCATACACGAAAAAGGGTCACTAGCAGCTATGGAGACTGAACTACATATGGAAACACTAACATTTTGAAACATACTTTTAACTTCTCATAAGTTTTCCAGGAGTCACAGATTGAGGCAGGATGCACAATTAAAAATTCCAAACAAAGTAATAGCTCAAGAGCCTTGAAAAGAAGTCTGTAAGTTCCTGCTCAGTGATATGACAAGATATGTGTTACTCTCTACTTTTGTACTAGAAACATTACAGTCTGATACCTCTCTCATGAGTCATTTACATTCAATCTACTCCACTAAAAACAAGTAGGACCAAGTTCAGCTTGGTCCTTGCGAGGAGGAGGCCATTTGAAACATGGGCAATTAGAAACTCCTTTCCTGACTCTTAGGAGAATTGTAAATGTGTCGTGTAGATACCAGTGGGATCACACAAAATTTTCTGCAATCATTATATCAAAAGAAAACCCACTTTCAGTATCAAAGACACATTTTGGACAAATAGCACTGGTCTGTGTTCCAGAAAGATTATTTATTTAGGGGAAAATACCACAGCCACAATATGGAGGCAAGTCTTTCATGTCTCCCATGGCACAGATCTGGCTGTCTACCATTCAGCCTGCACTGGGACCAGCATGGGTCAGGTGCAGAGAAAGCTGCCAGAGCTCTTCTCTTTTGGAAAAAAGAATGGGTGCACAGCCAAGTGGTTCTCCCCAGTGCCCACAGACGGCCACAGCACAGCAGGCTCTCTTCCTCAGCCCTGTCTGCCCTGAAGCTGCAGCCTGCAAGGTGAAGTTACATGAGGAGCTCCAGTCTGTGTCACCAGAGGTTAAAGGTGGGAAGAGGCTGGTGCAAAGCTGAACTTCAGGATCTTTTATCAGCAGGGCACTTGTACAGCCTGTCCTGGGCTGTTGGTGCCCCTTTGAAAGTTGTCTTGAGCTATCTGGGGAAGGGTTTGCCTGGTGCTGGGGACCTGCAACCCATTCCAGCCAAAACTCTCCCGTCAGCCTGTTCTCCCACCGAGGCCCCAGTTCTTCTACCACAGTCACAGCTCCCTCCCTCCACAGGGAGCCTGACCTTCACAAAGTTTTCGTTATTCAAAGAGCTACTCAAAATTCCTTGCACTGTTCTTAAGATGCAGCGTGCACACTATCTCCAGCTCAGCCATGAGCCAGGCATGACTTTGCACGGAAAGCTAGGACTCGGGTGCCAGAAGTTACCAGGGCACTGGGAGCTGATACGGCTCAGCCAAGATGCAACATTCATCTATGAAACCATCTTAGCCTGCAGCAAGTGCCAGACGATGGGAATGAACTCAGCCCACAGGAGAACAGACTGAGCCTAAAACAGACTGCTGCAGAGGCTTGGAAGAGACGAAAAAGTAAAGTTTCTGAATATATGAAGGTACAACATGTGGCAAATGCAGACATTTCTTGCTATTTGACTAACTTGAAAAGCACAGCAACAATCAGTGCTTCATCCTGTTTCTGAGTGATGCTCTGTGGAAAGAATCTGTGATGCTAAAAGAAAAGTTCATAGATGTTTCATACTGAGACTTTCGTTTTACCCTGGAGTCCAGAAGTACTTCACATAAAGACCTAATACAAATGGACAAAACTGATAAGAAGTATCCAAAGGGTTCTTTGCACAGATAAATTAAAGATGAGTTTCATCTCATTAATTCTGAACACAGCTGTTTTAGCTCTGCTGTTAGTGTCTTTTTATGTAATATGGTTTTCATTTGCCTTTTAGTAATCCAGTCATCTTCCGACAAGACATTGCACTAAATAATTTCTCCTTTCCTCCACCTTTCTATCCTACTATCCACAACCTTCTGAAAACAAAACTTGGTGCATCTGCAGTGCTGAACTTTGTAGTGCTATACTTCCACATCTCTTGAAAGATCTGAAATGGAGCTGTGAAATCGGACACAGTGAATGTAGGGCATGAGGCACTTTGTAGGTGTGTCCCAACTTCAGAACGAGTCAAGGAGAATAAAAAGAGTTAATAAACTTACTCAGTAGGAAGAAGGTGCCTCCACCCCACCCCGAAGGGAAAGGGCTGAGTGCCAAGAATGGAGGGAGAGCCCGGGATCTGGGAACAGGTTTTAAAGTGTGTGTCTGGCACACTGATGTGGCCACTCCTTTAGCAAAAGCAGCAGGCTCTCACCAGGGAGACATCCAGGTGCAAACATTACAGCCAACTCCATGGTTTTGTGAGTGGGAACTGCTTAGAGAGCTGCCCTAGAAATACAGAGGAAAGGAGGGCAGATATGGGTTAGTGGAAGAACTTTCTTACTGCACAATGAAAGGATTTAGTGAACTTCCTTAATCTAAAATGGCGTGGGAACAAGTGTATGAATAATTCCACACCATAAAGCCTTCTGTGTAATCTGTGTAATATCTCAATCAGACTTTTAAAGCTACTGCAAGCACCACAGTGTTTGGAGAACATCTACATGGTGGACAGCAAACGGTAATGTCACTTTTAAATAATCTTGGAGTGGTAAGGAGGGATGATACAGGATCAAAAGAATTGTTCCAGGAAGATCCTAGCTGCTGCTCTGCACTAGCCAAAGCGCCTGCACTGAGCATTATGGATAGTGCAGAGCCCCTGATGACAGGAGATCCTTTGCATGATGGTTCAGCAGCTTTTAACACAGTCTGGCAAATGAAATTACTGGCACTGCAGTATGTGAGCAAGAAGCTACCCAGGAAAATAGCTTCCTTCAGAAGAAACCACTGCATACCACAGACCTCGTAAAAATTACAAACTTCCTCCACGGCTGTGCGAAATGATGAACACTCCTTTTCTATAACTATTCATGATCTGTTCTCCCTTTATAGTTTGTTTTTGGCTAAGGTCAGATGAAATCAAAATAAAAACTATCAAAGAATAAAGAAACCTGTGCTGAAAGCTGTCATAATTAATGGTTGTATTAGATTATACTATTCCGTCAACAGGAGGAGGCAGTAAATAGGGTGGAGAAGGTAAGAGAGCCATAGCCTTGCTGTTAAGGTAATTCTGTATTTCATACAAGTTAAGTAAGAAGGAACCTGTTTTGCCTGATGCCACATGATAATTCCCATTGCATGTTTTACTTATTCAATCTGCGTCCCATTAAGGTGCTTTAATACACATTCATTTTTCTTACACAAAGGAAAACAGAATTGGCAGAAATTACATGGTCTATCCTAGAAAAGGACCACATGACAGATAGTGTTGTCTCTTCACATGAAAATTGGTAGAAGTGAATTTCTTATTTTTCATGACCATTCATACAAAAATACGTTTCCAAGTGTTTCTGTGCTGATTTGGAGTGAAAGGCACAAATAGCACATAAGAAAAAATTAATTTTCTACAACACAGCAATTCAGATCATCTCTAAGTGGCATGACACATGCTTTAAATTAAAAACCAATACATTTCAGTACAAAGCAGCTTTTCGAGCGAAACGGTGCCAAGTTCATTTTCCAAACAACCTAGACTCTCAGGATGCTACTTTTACACCAGAAAGCTTTTTCCTGACTGCTTTTGTTAGTTTGCATCAGTCTCTCTGGTATCTTCTATACCTCTTTCTAGGCCAGTTGTTTCTGCATAAACAGGCATGGATGTGCATTGGCCTGTTACAGGCTGTACAGTGGCAAGTTATTTGCTGTGCCTGTGTGCAGCTGCACAGCCTTCTCTACAAGCTTCTAAACATCACTGCCAAACCCAGGAGCTCCTATTTTAATAGCAAAGACTAGCACCCCCACTAACAAAACAAAATCTAAATACCACTCCACCCTTTCTCTTTTACAGCGTCATTGTTTAAGAACATAAACAACTTCCCTGGCAGTGGGGATCAGTGTAAAGGGGAAATGCCTAAGAGCCCAGTTAAAGAACTGCATGCCCTCTCTCTCATCTAGTGAACATTTCAAGGCTTTTTCTTGTGCCACAGAAACATGAGTAAAGAAGGAAAATTAACCTGTATCTCTCATCCTGTGGGTCAGGTTGCCCAGGTCACCAGCACCATCACTTTATATGAAGCCTGTTTCTACCAGAGTGAGTAGAGGTGCTCTGAAAGAGCCTGTCTTTCAGCCCTTCTGGAGATACAGGCAGAAAAGCATCTACTTTCTCATACAAGCCACTGAGCTTATCAGGCTTGTGGCAATTAGACTTTACTGGGCGGACAGAGAGGTTCTGGGGAAATTTCAGATTCAAAAGCCTGTGAAATTTAGGCAAGAATCTTTAAATGTGTCCCTAAAATCCTCATTCATGTCCCACTGAAGACCAGCTCTCTTTGTGTGAGCTCTTGAGCCACCTGAATTTTAGCAGAGTGTTTTGCTGCCTGCAGCCTGTAAAGGTATCTCTCCCTCCACCCAATATGTAAAAATGATGCTTACTTTACCAGCCTGTAGAGTACTTTGGATCAGCAAAAAAAAAAAAATCACCATTATTTTGGGGGAAAAAAAGAAAACAACGAAACAACATAGAATTTTTACCTTCTTGCCTGAAGAGGTTAAATGAAGAAGACAACAGCTGAGTTCTGGAGCACGTTCCTGTGAATACTGTAATAAAAAAAAATCTCCCACTCTCTTGTGGGAAAGTTCAGCCTTTAACCAATGACTGCTGATAGCAGCATGTTGCTGTTTAATGCAGATGCCATCAACATGAAGTTTCCCCACAAAAGAATGGGAAACCTATATCTAGCAATATGCTATTAGCATTTCTCTCTAGCTGCCCAACAAGTCTGGCAGGCAATATCTGCTGGCAATATCTCCTGATTGCAATGCCAAGTCACTCTCAGCTGGAAAACCGGTCATTAACCCCGGAGACCCATGGCTGCACTGCTGTGCTTAGTCCCTCTCAAATTTTGATGGGGTCTGGCCTGGACACAGGTGTGTGCAGGGTTCATGCCAAGATTGTTTGGAGCTGAGCTTGCTTGCAGAGGTAGAGCAAATGAATGGGAAATGCATGAGCTTTATGCTGCCTACAGCCATCTCTCTTTCTCAGGTAAGGAGCTGGCTTTGTGTGCATGGAAGGAGCTTAATTAGAGAAGGGAAGAAGTATTTCCTTGAACTGTAACAGGAATCCCCAGCCAGGGGGTATTCTTTTAAATTGCTGGAGTTAAGAATAAAAGAAGGACAGGAGTGGTTGATCACAGAGGTTAAGTCTCCAGCATAAAGTGAGAAGGAAGCAAAGAGATGGGAAGCACAGAGCTGCACTAGCACAGTGTTTGATCTCCCCTCATCAGTACCACTGAGCTCAGGTGCAACACTGGGTTATGGCAGCTGGACTCAGAGATCAAAACTAAACTAGGGCTGTCTGTGGCTTTGCAACGATGAAAATTTTATGTCTTTCCTTTCTCACCTCTTCTTTCCTCTTACAAAGCATAAAACTGGCTTTGGATTCATCGGATACTTATGGGATCAAATACAGTAAGCAGGAAAGAGGAATAAGGCCCCTCAGCACCATCTTTCCCTTCCCACACTTTCCTTCTAGTGCGGAAGCTGGACCACCCTCTTCTTTAGGCACAGCACCATCCAGCTTTGCTGTTCCCTGCTCCTCTGCCAAGGTCTCAGCCCAGCTGGCCAAGCTCCAGTGCTCCAGTGCCCATCTGCAAACAGGAACTCATAAGCAGTGCAAGATACAAGGATAAAATGACCATTCTCATTACCTCTGTTCTTTTCCTTGCTTTTTTGCTTCCATTTGCCATTCACTTTCTTGTTTCTGTTTTTTCTTCCTGCATGTTCCTGTTGTGCTCCTTAGTCTTCATCCTCAGTTCTTTCTATCTTTATTTTTTAAATTTATTTATTAATAAACATTGCCTTACCATATATCTTCTGATGCTTTTCTATTCCAAGCTTCTTTTCAGTGACAGCCTAAGTATTTTTGAGTGTCTTGCAAGACTTTCCTTCTTCCAGTCTCTGTGCTTTCTCCCTCCCTCTTATACTGACATAATTTCTTCACGGATTTATTTTTCTTGCTCTGTCACATATTCTCTCAGAGCTTCCCTGACATCAGCTTAACTGCTTTGCCTCAGGAAATGTCAGTGCAGGTGCAAATTCTGTCTTTTCAAGGCCCTTAGGAAGGTATATTCACAAAAATGTACTGCTTTTCCAGTGGGGCCAATTTGCCCTAAGTTGCATTTTTCAAGTTTCAGAACTTCCCCACAAACTTTTGCTACCACAAGACATTCAGATGTGTCCCTTCTCCTCAACCAAATGCTGGGAGCAAGGGGTGGGCAGTGACTGTGCAGGTGAGCAAGCGATGAGGTGAGTAGGCACACAGCCCTGCAGTTTGCAGCAGCCTGCCAAAGCCAGCCACAGCTTGCTGGTTTCCATCAGGGGCATCATCCATCAGTGGATAGTAATGCCCTGTTGAAAGGTGAGGTGGAGCACCTTGTCGATCTGAGCACGTCCTCAGCTATGCTCACTCTCTCCATTGTAACCAACACCTTCCAGCACGTAAGAGTTCCTACACATGAGCTCCCACACACATTTTCCCATGTCCTCCTGTGCAATTTCTTGCCCAAGGCCGAGAGGCCAGCAATAGGTAAAACGAAAACACTAGACTGTAACATGGTTTCTCACACCAGCAGGAGCCTCATGGATCCTTCTCCCTCACACGCTGCAAGGTGGAAAGACTTCACACTGGGACTGGCAGAGAGAAGAGGCAGAGGTGAAAAATGAACCTGAGATTTTCATGGGCAAGCCACGCTGTTCATAAATGACCAATACGTGGGTTTGCCTTATGTGGGCCAAGACAGCTGTGTATCTCTCAAATCTGCTTGCTTTGCACAGGCTGGGATACCTTGGAATTAGTCAGAAGGTGGAGAAAGAAGGGCCCCACCCTGAATCAGTGTTGCTCTCTGCTTTCATGGGATAACCCTTCCCGGCCAAGCTATCACGAGGCGAAGAATGCTGTCATAAATTTGTGGGGATACGCCAAATGCTCTGATCAGCATTTAAACAGACTACAGCCTCTATTAAATGAAGACTGGTTACTGAACTGGAATGTTTTCAGAACATGAAAAAGTTGAGAAAGCAATGTCTGAGCTTTTCTCCTTTCAGAAATCTCATCCAGGAAGGAAAAAAGGGATGGGACAATCTGCCAGAGGTTTTCATCAGTCCAGCAGACCAGCGGAGATGCAGCAGTAAACGTAATACGGACCAAAGGACAACTGGAACCACCTGACAGAGTCAGTGCCCAAACACAAACTGTACAGACTAGAGGGAACCAGTCCCTCTTCTCTACACATGGACTGCCTGTGCAGCCTCTTAGTCACAAACCCCATGCACAGCGTCCTGACCCACCTCCTACAGGAGAAACAGTAGAAGGCACAGTGACAACAGCCCTGGATACGTCTGACCCCAGCCTCTAGAGCAGATCAGACAATGATGGGGTGGATCAATCATTCCCAGTCATTCAGGTATCACTGAAGCTGAGCCAGTAAAGATCTTTGCAGCTAAATACTTCTCAGACAGGATGGGCTCACAGTAATTGTTGTATTTTTCATTCTTCTGACCACTATCCCTGTACAGAACATCTGATGCATATCAGCAAAGACCCCCAGAGGTCTCCTGGGTCTCACCTCCCATTGTTTTTGATGCAAGTTAGTCTCCTCAGTACCTTCAAACCCCAGTTAACCCTCTGGCATTAAAATGCATTAGAGACCATTAAAGGTCCACTGAGGGAACTACTGAATCATTGTGACTAAAGGCTTCTCATGGGTTGTTAAGTTCAAGAATGAAAACAGGACTCCCGTCTCTAAACTCACAATAACCAGTGCTCTGACATTGAAAGTGTGCATATTAGGGGTTGTTGCGTGTTCTCACTGAGAGATCTCTTTCCAGTTTCTTTCAAACCTGAGACACCACAAGGATTTCTCAAGTAAAATGCTTCCATCTTTTGAGGATACATAACTGAATTCTGTGAGTATCCTGACCACCTAGTAACATAGTCCTTACTGGGAACTATCATCATGTGGCTCAGAAGGGCAATCTAGACATTCACTTAGTTGTTTTTTCTTATTATTTTGACTTTGTGGCCTAAGTGAAACTGCTTATTTCCATTCCTATAATTTATTGGAAGTCAGGCGTGAACACTGACACTGTCAGTAAACACACAGACTGACACTAGAGGTATTGTACATTTGACACAGGATTTATAGTGCTTTATTATGAACAGTAATTAGGTAAACGAGTACTGAACATATGCAGCAGGCAGCCTTTAGACAGAAATGAAATCTGATTACCATAATCTCATGTGGAATTTGAAGACTAGCAATTACAATGTTAATTTCATTCAAGTTGAAGTCCTTATTTCTTTCTCCTGCTTCAGAGATTAAGTAACAGTAAGGAGTTTCCTTAATGCTGAATCCAGAACAGATTGGAATGGCAGATAATCTGTGCATGAAAAGTGTGGCACTTCCAGTACTAATCCAACTGTGTTCTAGCCTTGAATTGCATAATGTTATTTTCCTCAGGATATATACAACAGGGTTCCTCGTAGCTGCAGTGAACTTGTCCCATCTTCCATGTCTGAAGGGAATGAGTCAAAAAAGGCCACACAGCAGAGTCCAGCCTCCCCAGTCTGGGAACTGATGTAGCTCATGCTGAAGAGTCTTCTGGGGACATATATTGTCCCCATGATTTTTGTCTCTGGTGCCCATAGGCCTCAGTGTGGCTGCTGTTTCACAGATGCAAATTCTGATGCCAGCCTGCACAGTTGTAGCTATGCTGCAGAACTTGTGCACTGCTTCACTGGGTGCTGGCAGGGTCTGGTAGGGAACCCTGGACCACCAGAGTGTGGCCAGGTACTGGGGGAGAGCTATCATACCACATGTCCACATTTCCCCTTTTAGACATTAGGAATCCAGAGAGTGTGAGTCATGAGGGAGAGAGGTTTCACTAGGGAGCAGGAATGCAGGTCTTCCTCCTAGAGCCCTTTCCAGCTCCTGGTCTGTCTTAAATCAGGCTCTCAGTTTGCTTTATTTTGGGAAAAAAGTGCCACAGAGGAATAAAATGTGCTTGTTGCTGAAGCTGGGATACTTCTCAATAAAATATGGTGTGTTCTTCACAGTGGAAATTATTCCACTAAAGGGGAGGAAACAAAAGGAGAGAAATGAGTTGTGCTGCATATGTAGAGTACATTGTATTACTCAGCCAATACGTGAACCTCTTAGATTCCCTTTCAAAGGTGATAGCCAGGAAGAAAAGCTTTACGGGAGCGTGCACCACCACAAACTTAATTGTGCTTTTTCATAATGAACATGCCCTGCTTAAGGAGAACAGAATCGGCCCGAAAGAATCACGTTGCGAGTTTTGTTGTGTCTAAACAAAAAGATAAATGGATGGTCAGCTTTAAATTCATCTTTGTGTTGCAGAATCCGATATCCTGGTACCTCTCGGGAGTCGCCACCTTGTTCATTTACTTCCAAGGAGACTTTATGGATGATCTTTGACACAACCACACCTTTCGTCTCACACATCGCAGAGAAATCTGATGCACTTTCATTGAAGATATTTGTCATTCCTAGGCTTTCCAGAAGTGGCTTCAGGTCATAGTCACCTTCCACACTAAACTTTGGAAGAAATACATTCACTTTGGTGTTGGCCATCATGCTGGGATTTGTCCACTGCAATAATGTCTCAGGAGTCAGTGCCTTTTCCAGCTGAAAACGTAAAGGAACAAAGGAAATTAATGAGCAGTCCAAGGAAAGAGAGAGAGAAAAAAAAAAAGACCATTCCTGAACTTCTCACTCCGATCAAGCCTCCAAAAAACAAATTCCGAAAGGCAACTTTTGCTTTTGAATTCACAACCATGGGATTTAGGCTTCACATACTCTCAGTTATATTGATGCAAGTATGATTTAATCCATAGGACAAGCCTCTGGAGCAACCCTTCTGCATGTGCATGCTCTGGCAAGCTTTTGATAAGCAATCACCTCAACAGCCACATGAAGGAACCTGAGAAAGACAGTCCCTACCCAGGTTACACCTGGCCAACTGGCCAAGATCCAAAAGTCTTTATTCCTGACCCTACAGAATAATGAAATTGCTGGTATTTGCGACACAAAATCCAAATCCAGAGCCTGATCTCAATCAAACACGCAGCTGTCCAAGCAATTTTTGTAAAACTGGAAAGGAAGGAGGCAGAATGTGGGGCCACAACAAAGGAAAGGCCTCACTTGCATTTTATGATAGGTGTGTTCTGTAATTTACTACAACATATAAAAGTATCTTACAGCTAGCTGCAAAGACAGATTCTTCCTGCCTTTAAAATCTGTGACCAGTTGCAGCAAATTACAAAGGAGACCTGCATGATCATTAGTCTTTTAAACCTTAAATAACTTTACTATTAATTAATATTATTAATTACTTAGTCCTTAATAAACTTTGAAGAGGGGGGCAAAGATGTTCTAAAATTTTCATAGAGAAATGACACAAGAAATTGTTGTTCTTTAGGAAACGCCTTATTAATTTTCACATTTATATGCAATCGTAATAAAAAATGGCTCATTTGCAGCCACCTCTGCTCAAAATTAAAACTTGGAGAAGTGTAAGACCTTAGTAAAATAAATCATGGACACACATCAATTGAAAAAAAATAAGGATACCAGAAATAAGGGCACCTTCTACACTTTGCACTGTCTTCTGTGCATTCCCTATCTAGAACAAAGCCTCATTTACAGCCTCACACTGGACATAGTGAAAACGATGATGCCACAAATATGAGAGTAGGAACAGAGAAGCAGAATGAGAAGGTAAATTCACAGGAACACTACTTTTTGTTTCCTTATGCATTGCTTCTAAATAACAAAAAACCTTCCATAAACATATGGCATTATATGGGCTGCTTCCAAGGGAAGTATCATAGCAATTATATTTTTTTCTCTCACCTTCTCCAAGCCAGTGGTCTCATCTTCAATCTCTTTGGGCAGAAGAATGAGCATGCTTATATGTTTGTTAAGGCATGGGAGCTCAAGGATGGCAACATTTAAATCTTTTACATAGCCCAGGCAAAAAGTAGCTTCCAGATTCATCATCTGCACTGGTTTAGTTTCAGTCTGCAAAACATACAGGAAACAATCAATCATTCCTTTTAATTCACAGATAAGATGGTGACACAGGAGAAGCTTGTATGGAAGGGATACGTTGAGTTACCACCAGAGAATCTGTTGGCTTTCATAGGTAATGAAAGCAGCAGTAAGAGACTCTGTTAGCTTTTTACAGTGGGCAGCTTTCCAAAGAAAAGTGGAACGGAATTCTAATTAATACAATAGCAACATATTGGAGACGTCCCTTAAAAGAGCAATTCAGCTGATACTGGTGGCCCTTCATGCCGTTTCACTGAGTGCTACCAACTACGCTGGCTACAGGGCACTGTAATGCTAGTAAGTGTCAAGCATTGAGCACAGCTCAACAGTGAAGGCCAGGCTGTCCATACCAATAATTGATATTTTGGTTCAGGAGTTGAAACAGAATCAAAAGAAATTTCATGCTTACCTAAATCCCTAAGTCTTTGCTTTTGAATGAAATAAAACAAAACAAAACAAAACACTTTATTTCATTGGGAAGATTTTAAAACTGTTCTGTTCACATGAAAATGTTCAAAATTCAAATTCAGTAGAAAAATGTTACTTTAGGGGGAAAAAAAAAACCTTGAGATGTTTCACTTAAAAATTTTAGTGTTGATTGTATGATTTTAAAAACTTTTCTAGACAGAACTATTGGCTGGTGAGGTAATTTATGAATATTTTCAATGAACCTGAAACTCCAACTTTGCTTATACATCCCTCTATATATGTATGTATGTGTATATTTGGAATTTAATCTCTTTATCTCACAAATATTGTGCAACTTTGTATCTTGGCCTAAAGTTGTCTGATTACAATATTCATCACTGGTCACAGATTCCTGAATGCACCAGCCATAGGTGCTGCTCCCACTTGGACCTCATGATAAGCAGAGGGCTGCAGTCCTGAGCCTGACTGGAAAGAGGGAGATTGATAGGATGACATCTCTGAAGAGGAAAACACAGGGCCAGGCACCTAAGGGATGTAATCAAAGAGGTGACACAACTGCACACATATCACCAGCTCAAGAAATGCAATGTGCTTCACCTCTGCTGGTTTTTGGATGCAGCCTCTGGTACCTGCAACCTTCCAATCTCTTGGAAAAGGCCACCCATGAGAATTTGCATCTCCTTGCAGACAATGGCTGCTTCTGATCACTTGTACTCAGCTCGTGTTGACTAAACATACTCCCAGGACAGTCTAGGACCCTTGCAACACTGTGCAAGATTAGATAGAGTCTAAGAATGCCATGGTAATAAATATTTCTCATTTTCTCTTGTTGGGATTTCCTTAGATCAAAGTTTGCATTTTTATGAGAGGAAAGAGTATTTTTTTTTTTTTCCAGAACATACCTTGTTGACTTTAAAAGGACATTCTTTGATCTCTGCCTCTGGGAACTTCTTCATCCAGTTTGTGACAAAATAAGCTGCGTTAACTAGAAGGATCTGAGTCTGGTCACTTACACTATCCTCATTCAAAACATTCTCCATTTTTCCTGTGAACAGGTTTAAGATGGTTGTTAATACAACAATACATTAGCAGTATATCAATTGCTTTAAGTGAATATGGTAACATTTCATTGAACGAAACACTTTTTTGTCCTGCATCTCACAGGTAAAGGATTTTGTTTCTAATGCAATATTTCAAAAAGGAGCACTTACTTAAAATTGCAGCTTAATTTTTGATATGGGGTTTCGGATCAAGGCAGGTCTTCCAAATGACGTTTTGTTTGTTTATATTGTATGTAATCAAAACTACATCTCCTGCTTTTGTTCAGTACCTTAAAGAAGGTGCTGAGTTTTCAGTGAAACTCAACAGGTTTAAGCGAAAAAACACTTGTCATTTGGAGAGCAAGACTTGAAGGCAAGTTTCAAATCGGCAGCTACTTTTTTCTAGACTGATCCACAAGAATAAAATAACCAGGATAACAAAAAATGCTGCTCTGATTGCAGTTAATAACCAAGCACCCCTACAGACTCAAAAGAGTATGTAAACGTCATGTCCCACTCTCTGGGATAGAACTGTTAGAGCACTGCCATAAATGACCCCGAATTCAGAGGTCTGGGGAGGCAAGTCCTGTGTTAGAGTTGCACAGGCAGGACGAGGTGTGTCCCCACGGGCACCTGTGCCAGCCTGGGAAGGACCAGACTCGTGCACGGTGTTTCCATATTTGCACCACACGAGGGCAACAGGTGGCAACCAACTCCAGGGCCACCTGTGCCAGGGCTTCCACAAGATGGCAAATGAGAGACACACATCTGCTTGTGGCACCCTTGCTGGCAAAAGCAGCTGAGATATTAATTAACAGCCCAAAATTCAGAGTCCAATGAGTACTTCCCATTACCATGAAGCTTTTAAAGGTATTAGAGGGTTCGATGTTTTGGTTTTACACGTTGTGATGCTCCACAGCCAGGACCTGTCATTCTTCCAAACCATCCTGCTACAGTCAAATGTGAGCAGCTCTCCCCAAGGCTAATGCAAGGTCAATCTCAATTTCCACCTTCAGAAGTGTTGCAGCAGTGAAGTCGGTGATTTCAAAACAGGCTGACACTGCTAATCCTCATGAATCCAAATAGTAGGCCTAGTCTACTTTCACTATGTATTTACTCATAAAGAGGTGTCACAAATCTTTCTCTGAAGAGGCAAAACTATCCCCAAGGTTAAGCTGTACCCACCATCAGTTAGCTCTGAAAGGGATTTGTTGATCTTTTGTCGGGTTTCCTCAGTTTTTTCTTTGAATTCCACTAATTCCAGTTCAGATGGAAAAGGCCTCTTTGTGGAGTTGACAAAGTCCTGAAAGACACAAGTAACCAAAGTCATGCTTGGTTAAGCGCCATTTGGGTAGTTGAGGAGTAAATTATTATTCGAGGAAAGCTATTAAATAACTGCAGGAGACAAGAGGGACACACATCTGCATCCAGCACATCACTCCCAAGGTCATCTTCAGATCAGCAGTGTTACATCAGCAGTTAAGTAACTTTGATATTGCAGGAGTGACCGTGTTGCCAGAGCCTGACAGGACAAAACAACCCTCAGCCCAGGCCTGAGCAACATTGAGATAGAGGCCGCAGTCTGCTCTCATCATGTCTGTCCTCACCAGGGGAGACATTTATTGCTCTGGATGGGTGCTGGCCTTTGCTGCAGCAGAGGCTGAACAGCAGGTGACCAGATCACAGCATCACTGCAGCATGTTGAGTTTTCTGAAACGTCACTTTTGGGTTAATGTTATCCTTGCTTGGAGCTGTACTCAAAGATAACTTCGGGGGGAAAAAAGCTCAACACACAGAGCATTCTTCTCAGTTTTTTGCAAAGTTTGTAAGTTAAAAGGCCAAACACCAACTTCTTTGTTTGTGTTGCTTCAATAGTCAGGCTTCTGCCTTCTCAGGCAGATTAAGAAAACTAAAGCTTATGCAGTAATTACTTGGGTGTGTGAACTGGACACACACTTGCACCACCAATTTTTTTATGCTCATTTTCACTCATACTTGCAATGCAAAGACTTTGATGTGGCATAGAAGTTATGTTGCACTCAAAACCGAACTCGCTACTGACCTAAAGCATATTAATGAAAGAACTAAAAGTGTTGCAAGAGTTGCACAGCTTGGGGTCAAGCAGCAGGCTCATCCATCTTCCTACAAGCCTTTATGGCAGCAGACAATATTATGCTGTTTATCATTTGAGTCCAGCCAACCAATAGCCAAAAGTACAAGAAGTTATTTTAAAGAATATTGCAGTCTGACACCATAATCTGTCAACACGATGGCCAAGCAATTCATAAAACCAGGGTTTTCCTGCAGTACTTACTGTGGTAGGATTGAGAGACTTGTCCACAAAGAGCCGTTTGACCATTTTTAGTGCAAAGAAGGAGCTGAGTTTGGAAATATCTGAAGTTACTGTTTGAAATCCGAAAGAAACATCTTTGACATCTTGTAAATGGAGCACCTGTTAAATGAACATGATAAAACACTAAGCATCTTTTTTTATTATTATTGTCTAAACATTCCTAACAGCTAAGCAAAAAATAATGCTAGTTTGTGACCGGAGCTGTTGCTTTTTTTGTTTAAGCTAATGACAGAGCCTCTCACTGCTGTTACCCAAAAATCATTTATGTATTTGACATGCTCACACAAATCTAAAAACCTGATCCTACCAGAACTTTCACCAAATGCAATTCTTTCCTATGAGCAAACCAATAGAGCTGTTCATGCCGGTGATGTGACTCAGTCAACTAAAACTCCACAGTATGGAGTCATAATGTTTTTGCCAAACTTACATTCCCACCCAAAATCCTGAAGCTTTTAAGACAGATACATAAGGGTGCCAGATAATCTCCTTTCTAGAAGTAGGCTACACCTTTAAAAATGCTTGACAGATCATCAAGTTTTGTGACTGCTGTGACTAATACTTGACATCACATG
This sequence comes from Cnemophilus loriae, assembly GCA_013397755.1. Lineage (NCBI taxonomy): Eukaryota > Metazoa > Chordata > Aves > Passeriformes > Corvidae > Cnemophilus > Cnemophilus loriae. The sequence continues at coordinate 133,730 of VZTF01003348.1, forward strand.
ATATTTCAGCAAAAACTGATCAGATAAAGATAACTGTGTCTGTTTCTGTAGACACAGTATAAGTGGGTAGGGCTGCTGACCCATACATGTCCACCTCCCAGCTCCTGGGAATGACAAATCCAGTTCTAGGAAATACTGGGGTAATGATGCCTTTGTTCGAAAATAACCCTATAAATATGAATTAAACTTCTAATGTCTACTTATTACAGGATCTTTGATGGTGGCTGTTTCATTACAGGAAGCCTGTCCAACCCTCCTCACCTGCCTCAAATTCCCTTGTGAGGCACAGCAGGCACTTGTGACCTTCTTTTACCTTTGTACATCACTCCTGCTCTTTCTCCCAGAACACATTACATCTTCACAGACAAAACTGCTGCTCTGCCTTAGTCACCCTTCCATGTCCTCTGTTCTCCTTGCTAAGTGGGAGCAGAAGGAAATAAACTCCCAACGCAGCAGCAGCATAGCTCTCATAGCCAAATTCCAAGTCCATTCCCTTAGAAACAACTTTCTTAATTTATTTCCTTTTCCTCTAATGATTTCATTTCTTTGCATGTTAAGTGCAGAAAGCTTCTGAGCCTGAGAACTAGGTTAAAGGAGAAAGTTACTGCAGCTTCTCTACCTGGGAGAATTTTTGGCACGAATTTGTTGACTGATGTTCCAGAGTATAGCTGCCAATCTGGCTCCTTTTGTATCTAGTATTTAAAACCCAAGCACAAACTCAGGGGAAGGCAGAAGCTAGAACAGACATGGAAAATAGGAGATATTACACTTAAAAGCATACCAAGCTCTCCTTAGCATCTGTACTCAGCACTTTTTAAATACCACTAGAGGAATATGAAACATTAAGTGCGCTTGTGTAACAGAGCTCCACTTGTGGATGTGCAGGTTAACTTGTTATTATGGAATGGTTCAAAGCAAATTGCAGACACAAGTGAAAACAAAATAAGAGCAGGGTAATATTTTGAACTTTCCCATCAGAAACACATAGAGAAACGCTTGAATTTTGAAATGGTGAGGGAGCTCAGGGTACCATTCAAATTTAAAGTTAATTTAGAATTTATTTTTTTTTTTATGTTTTTGGAAAAATTAACAGTGCTTACAAGATCCATCCCTGAAAGTCTTCAAAGCCAGGTTGGGTAGGGTCCAGAGCAACCTGGTCTAGTGGAAGATGTCCCTGTCTATGGCAAGGGGGTTTAAGGTCCCTTCTCACACAAACAATTTGATGATTCTATGATTTTCATGGCCATATTGCTGTGTGGCTCTGCGAACAGAACAAGACTCCCTGTAATCTGTGGCATAAGTAGGGGCACAGAAGGCTGTGCTCAGGGGTACTTTCAGCAAATGAGAAAGTACATGGAGGAATTCCCAAAGGAGGGAAAATACATTCAAATATGTAGAGAGTCTTTCTCAGCCAGGTAATAATCAGCATACAAATGCATACTTAACTTGCATTTCATGCACCTTTAGGTAACTGCAAAAACCGTGGGGACCCTCACTGGGATAAAAAGGATCCAGCTCAATCTCTGCTGGCACAGAGGCAGCAGACAAGGCTGGAGGGCTGACTGCCTGCACCCCAGAGTGAGCTCCATAAACCGATTGAATCATGACTGCCATGCTGGATCATGGTGCTGGAAACGCCTTGAACATCATGAGCTGCTTGTAAGGAGAAACATGGACGAAATTGTGCCCCTTCTACTGCATCCCCCTCCTCTTTGCAGTATTGCAGGAGAAAGGGGAAAAGTCAGTAACAGGGCTGCTACACATACTTGCTGCTGACAGCAATGGCAAAATCATTTTCAATTCTATAAAGCTTAAGCATTCTTGAATAATGAAAGAAACAGTTATCCAGAAAATGTAGTGATCTGGACAGTGACTTGTAGCCACAAACACTACGCTAAAAGGAGACAAGGCTTTAATGCATCTGTAAGGACTCTGCCATATCCACTTCCACCTTGTACATGCCTGAAAAGATTTTTCTTTAAGACAGAGTTTCAACCTTTTGTTGTGCAGGACCGTGGAGTGGGGAACCATCCAGGAAATTCGGATGGATGGTTTGAAGTCTGTCTTACAAAGGAACCAGACATCCAGGAGAACGTTAACAAGAGTCAATGAGAAAGACACCTACAACAGCCATATAATTTTGCAGCCACAGAACATGTTGCTGACAGCTTACCTGTTTCATTTGGTCTGCAGTATCACCTTTCGTAGCTTTATATGCCAGAGCCAGAGATGTTGAGGTACACAGTGGGGAAAAAATAATATTGGCTGTTTTGTCCTTCTCACATAGCTTTTTGAACATATCAACTGCAAAGGCAGTGTTTGCTAGTTGCAGAGCGTCCATTGTCATCCTGAAATGGAAAAGCGAAAAAAGAGATGACTCAGGTTGTAATTCGAGCTCCTGCTGTGGTGGGGCTGGGTCAGAGCACTGAAAGAGGCTGGCACCAGTATCAGGAGA
>VZTF01003348.1:136254-152501 GCA_013397755.1 Cnemophilus loriae
GGGAGAGGGAGAGGGAGAGGGAGAGGCGAGGCTCAGTAATATCCATCATCTTCAAGTGACAGCGGGCAATGCCACGTGTTATGTAGAGCCAGTATTATCAGAAGCACTTGAGAAAATGTGTGTAGGTCAGGATGACCCACACACACTGAGTCAAATTGGATTACATATGAATTTAATCTGTTTTTAATTGATACTCTTAAAATGTGCCAACTCAGAAGGTACTTCACCTATGCTCTGGGCTCTCCTGGCTCTCAGACAGGTCTTTAATGGTCTCATAATTTCTCTATCTCTTGCTTCATGGCTAATTGTCCATTAAACCTTTAGCTTTGGTACATGTCCTTCCTCTTAGGGTTGATTCCCCATTATCCCTGGCCTTGCTAGAAGTCTCCAGAAAGCTGACTGGTCCTGTAGGTTGAGATTGTTTTAGAAACTTAAAGGAGGCCTTCTAAAAAAGCCAGAGACTATTCCCATCTTCCAGGCTGTTTTCACATACCCGAAGTTGCACTTTAGTATAAGCACATTTATGTAGACTCAAGCCAAGAAGGGTGAACCACAGAATTCCAGTCAATAGCACAAGTCTGGCTTTAGACCAGCAATCACACAGAAGACGACCCCTTTGGCATAGTCAATTTGACACTACCATGCCCCCAATACGATATATCTCTAAAAAAAAAGCAAACTGTTAAAATTGGTGCTAAACAGCTCCATCAAAGCTATTGACTGAGACAGAAAAGAAATGGAAATTTTTGCATGTGTTATACTGCCCAAATGTAGCTGAACATCTGACACCCTTGTATAGACACAATCTAGAGCAGCTGTGGTCCTTGACAGTAGTAATGACTTCCAAATAATTTGTGGTAGTTATAAATTTTTATAACTTTTTTTTTTAGGGAGTAACAGAATGGGCACGTAATTTGCCTGCAACATGGTAGAGAAAACAGTTTGATTTACTTGTAAGACCTGTTTGACTACAGAAGGCCTTTTACAAAATAGATGTCTTTATTTTTATTTTAATTAACTTATACATGTTCTTGGATCTATTAGGTAAGGCAATTGTTTTACTTGACAACTAGTTTGTTTTGGGCTAAAAGACGCAGTATAAAAGGTTAGTGAAATGCACTGCATTTAATCAAGTTAAAAAAAATATATATATACTGGCATTAAACCAAGGCTTTTTAAGTCAGTGTTTGAGAAGCACACCTAACCAGCCCTGCACTCTTGCAAAATGTTCTGACTGTTGGTATTAGCAACAAACTGTTTGCTAACAAATCTCCTCCCACTGGGGGAAGAATCAAAAAAAAAACAAGAAAAAGAATTTGCCTTGAAGACGGCAAACACTGAACATATTTCACTGGAGAAATTTATCCCCACATAAAAATACAGAGGAGTATGCTTTGCAACATCCAGAGGTTTTGTCGGACTCTGAATTCAGAATCGGTCTGGCTGGACTTGTCCCTCTTCCAGTCTGGCAGTCTCTGGCAGCTGCTTGGTAAAGAGAAATTTTCCATGAGAGATTCCATTTTACAGCATCAGCAGGCATCGAGCTGATGTCACAGCGAGGTTCAGGAAACATCTCAGAGATCTTACGGATGTAAAGAGAGGACCAAGTGCCAGCCTAGCACTGCAACCATCCACCTCATTTACGCAGACACAATTTCGCAGGCATGAAAGCAACTAATTACCAGAAAAGTCGAGCTTGCCAGCAGCCATGGGCTCAGCACACACCTTAAAGGAGGAGAGCTTTAGGCAGGATGGTGGCAAAAGACAGAACAAGTTTGAAGGACTGAGACTGCTGATGAGGGAGTAACTTGGAACAACAGGGGCAAAGGCGCAAACATAAAATCATTCCTTAAAATGCCTCCCTGCAATCGATCATCACAAATGTGCTCTTTTGTGCCTGTGCACATCTTAAATAAATTCCCCTCATAGGCCACCTACCTTATCTTTGCCATTAACTCAACCATTCTCACACGAACACACAATACACTCCTATACTGTGTCTGCTTCTCAATCTCTCCCTCTTTGTCCCACCCCACACCAGCACCACCCCCCAAAACTGAAGATTTGGGGCAAGTACTAACTTCACAGGTATTTCTTACTGAGGAACTGGTGGAAAATTACCCAGAGAACCAAGAATGAGTCATTCAGTACACATCTACCACTCTCAAAAAGACAAATGCTACAAAGAATCTCATGAGTCATGCAGTACACCTGAAAAAAACTTAATTTGTTAATGAAGTATATTATTTAATATTGGCTGACATAATATTATTCTATTTAGGCCTCTGGATCTTCCTTACAGGCTAAAAATCAATATGAAATCATAAGCGATTAAAAATACCCCTTGTTCCTTTCTGGCTTAATGTTGACTTTGAGAGGTAGATGCACTCACTGCCTGTGTTTTTCAGTTCCTTGGGCTGCAAGACATTCAGAGTAAGAAAATAAAATAGGAAATTTTACATAATTGAATTAAATTCTTCTTCCTTATGCCTGGGCTTAAAAACTCCTCTGACCTTATTAGTAACTCTGATACTATTAATGTTGGATCATTTTTTATAAAGTTTTGATGTTTCTTTTCAGTGAGAAAAACAGGAGGTATTTCATGGTGAACCTTTTATGTACCTTTGTTCATCCAGTAACTGCTGATTACTCTCAAAGTTTCTTTCAAGCAGAGTGAGACTGTTTCTGGTAGTGGCAAAGCTCCCCATTCTAATTGATTTCTTTTAATGCTACAATTGAAATAAGGACCATTCAGGGCATTTTGTTGGGAAAGAAAGCTCAGTTGCACCCTTAACCTTGAATGATTGGCTGGATAGCAAAGAATAATCTCTATTCCACCATCTTTTTCAACTGGTCAGTCAGTTTTTTATTCTCCATTTATTAACGACTATTATATTATATTATATTATATTATATTATATTATATTATATTATTTTATTTTATTTTATTTTATTTTATTTTATTTTATTTTTATTATTATTTTGTATTACATTTAAGAACTTACAACATTCATATTACTGAAAAGAATTTACAGTATTAAATATATTAAAAAAATCTTAAATCTCTTTAAAGCCTTGAGCACCCCCAGCCTTGCAAGTCCAGTAAAGCCAGTTCCAAACAAGTGAGAAGGGCTGAGGCTCACAGTGAGAGGAAAGCCCATTAGCTGCCCATTAACAGTCTCAGAAATCAGATGTAGCTCCTGAGTCACTACTCACAGGGAACCCTCAAACAGGGAGGAGTCAAAAAACTGAAAATGAAATTTTAAAAAGGCCTGCTGCATGGATTCTTGTTGGGTCCCTCCTTTCCCAGGAAAGCAGGATGTCAGCATTTCCAGAAAGGCCCGCAGCACTGGGGCACCTTCTAAGCACTTGGAGCTTGCGATCCACCCAACTTTATTTCAAACTGACTGTCACAGCGTGAAAGAAACATTTTCAGATACAGAAGGGAGCTGAAAGGCTACTGAACCAGTTCAGAAAAACCTGATTTAAACTTGTTTATTGGTATAAGACACCATTTTTGCTTAGTCACTCTTCGATGCAACAACAACTACAACAACCCACTCCACCCCCCGCAAAAAAAAAACAACAAGGAGGCTTTGTTTACTATCTGCTTACTAAGGGAAAATCTAACTATAATTGCTATTTAAAAATATAATCACAAGAATAGCAACATCTGTGTGGAAATGTCTGACAAGTCAAGTTAGCTGAATGGTGGGAATAATCCGATAAAGCAGAACAAGTATTTATTTTATTCTTGTCTCGGTTAAGCAGTCCTTCCAGGAGAAGACACCTGTGGCAGATAAAGCAGAGACAATGCTGGCCATCCAGAGCTGGAGGGTATATTGGGTTTATAGCTCAGGAGCTGTGAGTGCCAGCACTGTAGTCTCTCCAGTCCAAACAAAATTCAAAGAAGATAAATTATATGAAACAACCCACACGCAAATTTCAGAAGTGAGGCATTAATATTGAAACTAGATCAAGAGTTTAACATGACCCCACTTCAGCTCTTACCCAGCAAACACGAGATAGAAAGGAAATACAAGATTTCTGTGAGCCTTTTCTTCAGGACAACTCTCCACCTGGCAAACTAGCTGGATAAAAAAATAAGGACACGATTTCCTCTGAACAGACATTGAGGAATGCAGGATATCAGACTGATGTGGGACCAGAGCATCTCATATTGTTGAGGAAAAAGCACTGTCAGCAACAGAGCGGGGAAAGCCACTCCAGGAAGGAAAGAGAAACAAGCCACTGCAATATGCTTTGTTGTACTTCAATAGCCGATGAACTCTTCAAACCAAGTGGTCACACTGAAAATAAATTTGTAATTACTAGGCCTAAGCTCCTGTCCTTCACTTTAAACAAGCGCGGATTAGTCACTTGGTTAATAACTCCGAGCAAACAGAGCAGAGCGTACACACCTCTGCAGAAAACGAGAGGAATATTCCTCTCCAACAGAGGCTTACAAATCAACCTAAATCCTACTTTGGCACACAGAGGATTTTCATGGCATCATACACAACCTGCTTTTTCTGATATGGGAATAGCCAGTTGCAATAAACCACCATATTTTAATAATTCCTAACACCCTTGCTGTCTCACTTGCCAGATCTTATTCACTGCTTCCAATGAATCTTTCCAGAGAGAAAGAAATCTAGCATAGCAATTGCAGCAGTTTTGAAATGAAACCAAAACACTGTCGTTTGGGAAGGTAAAAAAAGCCTCTCTAATTCCACAGGTACATTTTTTGTACAAATTTTCTCATCCTACTCTCTCCATGCAATCATGTTTCACAACCAAGATTTGTTAACTATTAGCTCAGCATAAATTAAAGTATCAGAGAAAGAAAAAAGCTGTACTTACTTTGCAAGGCTATAATCCTGGTAAGCGAATCAATGAAATGAGCACAGCACGAAGAACCAGCTGCCCGTGCTGAAGCCTTGCAGTTTTCCTTGCAGAGCAGAAGACTCTGTTACTTGCCTACTCATTGACACCACTCCCACTTTCCCAACCTCAGTTTGTGCATACACACGCTCCCTCTCACTCTCGCTTTTTTTTCCCCTCCCTTAATCATTCTTCGTGGCAACTCCTACATCGGAGGAGCAAAATGATTCACATCAGAGTTGTCTTTGCCTGCCCAGCCACTGAAGACAACAACAAGCTCTGGCAGGAAAGAGCAGCCCTATGTGTTGCCTTCAGCAAGCGCAGTACGAAAGGCACCAGACAAGAACGAACGAAGGCTGTGAAGGAGAGAATGCAGGAGTGCATAAGCAATTAAAAGACCTTCTCAGCAAAACCAGCACTCCAAGAAACTCCAATTGGGATTACCGCTATTTGCAGAAAAATTGTAATCATGAAAAAGAGACCCAGAAGACAACCAAAACATGTAGAAGTGTGTGGCCGGGTGTTTTGCATCTGTATATCTATTAAGACACTATCTTAACTCTGCCTAAGAGGCATATGTGTGTGTTTGGCTGCCTAAAAAGCCCAAGGTCAGACTGGAGTTAATGCTCAAAGGAAAACATCTTCTTGTTGCTGTAAAGCAAAGCTCCCTCCCATAAGCAGCCAGGTCCTCTGCAGGGGAGCAGCCTTCCCTGCTGCCAGCTGTCCCCAGAGGTGGTAGGGGAACAGAAAATCCCACCCCTTCACTTCCAGAATGGGTACCACTGGGTTCATGTAATACAGCCCACATTAGTACCGATGAACACGACAGGGTGGGAAAAGAAAGGGAGAGGGGGAGGTGCCAGTGCAGCCCACCAGGTCTATTTTCTGTAATTTGGAAGACGTATGCAGTCCTTACCAAGAAAGAGGTGTCCTACCCCTGCTCCACACAATTCCCTGCCTGGGCAGCCGAGCTGCCCACAGAGGACAACACCAGCAAGTACTCCCTGGGAGGCCATGGCTGCCCCTCAGTCCCCATGAGGAAACAGCCCCACACCACAGGCACACCTTGGGTTCACACCTCAGTAACCTCAGGTGGCCCGGCATATTTTTAGACTACAAAAGGCATAAGCAAGATAATTGAATTTGCTTTCAGGTTTGAAGTGCTGGTGTGCCCAGCTGCCCAAATGAAAGGGGTAGGACACCAAAGGATGTATTTTCACCAACATGATACTTCCTTGGTGACAGTGGGAATTGGGGAGATGGTATCTCCTTCTGGAACAACATGTTTCTGTGTTCCTTTGAGCATACATCAGGCCACACCACAGCATCCTGATCAGGTCTTACCCATGTTTCCTCCCAAAAGGCTCCTAAGCTCTTATTACCCAAATGATTTTTTTTTTTTCTGCGATGCAGATGGAGTTCATCTTCCATCACCACCAGACAGCAAATTTAAAATTCATATCCTTTTCCATAACAGAATTCATAACAAAGATGGGTGTGGATATGTTTAGGCAATTAAAATAAGATACAGGCCAGCTGGCTAAACTGTGCCATCTGGGACATCATTGTTATGTATCTAATTAAGCCTTCTGTAAGAGAAATCTTTATGAAAATACACAATAATATTGGCTGCCAGACTCTTCTCAGATGTCTGCAGGTAATCTAAAGCCAAGTGTTGCCATCTCTGCAGAAGAAAACCTTTTTTCAGAACCAGGTCTAACAAGTATGGCCACTGTGAAGTGGCTCAGGAGCTTCTGGATAAGCTGCAGGGAGGTGGACAACAGGCAGACTGCCTTCACAGAGACAGCACAACTCACCAGATCCATTTCCTTCCTACTGAAAGGCGGAAAATGCAGACAGAAGTATGTGCCTCAAAGGGCTGGACAGCAGAAAAGGGAAAGGGCTCTGCATTGCCAACATGGAGGTGTGTAAACATCACTTACACTTCACTGGGTAACTGCTCTGCGATGGCTGAGATCTGGCACAATGTAGCAGTCCAGAATCCTTCAGTCTGACCTAGTTAGTGCTGAGAAATTAATTAATTCTGATCACAATGCCATGAAACTAATAATTACTGCTGCAGTTGTTATGCTTCAAGTGAAGAAATACACTGGCTCTGGTAACTGACTGACTCACAGGGCACTCTTGCTTCCCCTAAGAATGGATAGTTTGGGCTCACTTGCTCTTGGGGTCAGTGTTAAAATAACTGTGGCTTCCTGCTAGATACTTACTCAGATTTATAGGAATTGCTGGCATATAACTGGGTCTTACTTACAGCCCAACAAGGAAGATGTGTAAAAGCAGAAGATTCTAACTTGAAAAGTAAGAAGATGCTTGATCTCAGGTAGTTGAAGTTTGCACAGGACAAGAAGCGATGCAGTTGTCCCTGTGTCCAGGAACACTCTTCCTCAGTCTGACTGAATAACAACTACTTGCATCAACATCCCCATGTCCTTCATTTACCTTTCACTAAATTAATTCTGTTCAGTTTAATCTCAAAGTATTTTCAACTCACACCTATTATGACCTGTTTTTCAACCACTACATTAAAAAAACCTAGAACCAATAACAGGGTTTTTCCTTATGAAAAAATCAAAACTATTTTTAAGCCCCCTGTGAACTGGACACCTCCTACCATTATATTATCAAAAAATAGATAAAAAGAATAAGGTAAAAGAGTAAGGTAGAAACAATGGGGATGTCACATGGAACACTTTGAATCTTAAAGTGTGAAGCCTTTAACACAGACAAGTTACAGTCTACTGGCAAAGTAATAAATGAGCTACTGTCCTCCCTCCTTCAGGTCTCAAAATCCAAAGACGTTGCGGAATGCTAGGATCCAGCAGTTACATTTGTGTATCTGCATCTCTGAATGGGCATGCCAGACACACTTTGCTGTAGAAAGGATGCAACCCACCAGGTGACTCTCCTGTTACTCAGCTTGCTCTCAGTCCTCACTCCCCTGGCTCTCCCTGCCACTCCCTCCTAGGAACGCTGTTCCTACAAGCTGCTGGAAAGGAAAAAAACACCAGCTGCCTTCTCCCCACTCTTCAAGCAAGCTCGTTTGGGGGGAGGGAATACTCTTGCTGCTCAATACAGCATGAAGAACTATTTCAATTATTTCAGAGGCTCAAAGCATCCACTGTAGTCCTTATTTTTCCTTCTCCCTAATCACTAACTCTTAGTGCATGTCTGATTGCAATTAATACTGGCATATTTAGATGGCCACATGGGAAATCATCTGCAAGTGGGACTGAATAATGAATAGAACAAAACTGCAGCACTCTTTCTACACAGTCAGTCATGAAAGATCTTCTAAGCAAGTTACAGCTTTCACAATAAGCTTTGGATCTTGCAAGGAAACCAGCAACAGGAGGTTATTTGTACACTTTTGTTTTGATTTAGTGGCCTACAACTTTACCACAATTAGAAATATTCAAAGGGTAAGAAAGACTGCAGTGTCTGTAAACAGGTATACACAGCAGAGCTTTTCACAGTTTTCACATAGCATGGGTCTATATTACTATTTAATAACACGAATAAGCCATAGCCAAAGTATTTTTCATTTCATAAGAAATGCTAGTAAAGATCACATCGACCACAAGCTAATTTGAAATTAAAGTAACACTTACAATAACAAAGCATTACTCTATAGTTCCATTGAGAGAGACAGAAACTGAACAGCAACAAACTGCCTTTTTTTTCTTCCCCTCCCAAGGTATCTTCACCAATAAGTGTAAAGGATGGTGTCACATAGCAACACACTGAACTGACGTGTATGGTAGCAAAATAATTTTCTTCAGACATCTCTGCTGACGTAGAAGTATTACTCACCAGTGGTTAATTCTAATAGACAGGAAATTAATTTCTCATACTTTAATGTGCTCACATTTGTGTTGGGTTTTTTTGTTTGGTTTGTTTTTTTTTGATGGGGCTCTTCTGGACTCAGGTATATATTATATTGGGGGGAAAAAAAATTGAAATAGGCAACTAAACAGCTGACAGATTTCAGTGAGAACAAAGCCTTTAACTTGGTGAATAGGAAATGAGTGATTCTGTGTGCTGAGATCAGGTTGTTGAAGATTTGACTATTTTCCTTAAAGGTGTTGCTCCCAACACTTAGCACTGGGCATAATGCTTAGTGTAAATCAACTCAATAAAGACATAGATTTGACTGACTACTTGGAATAGCCTTGCATATATAACTAGGAATTCAAAATACAAGGGGAAATTAATATATGTAAACCAGACTAAAAACTCTGACACATTACTCTGAAACTGTACAAAGATCAACTTCCGTGAAACAAAAGCAGAGACAATGCTTTGGATTAATAACTTCTCACCAAAACACCTGTGATCCATTCCTTACATGAAAAAAAACCCAACTTTGAACCCATCCCTGTGTGCACTGCTGGTTCAGGGTGCCATCTCATGGGGACAAAGATAATAGTCTTTTTCCTTTGTCATTGGTGCCCATTGTTACTGCATCACCTTCCTTTGCCAGGCTGAAACTATGATCCAAAATCACCTGCCCTATGTTTGTCCCAGAAAAAACGCAAACACACTCACATTTGTCATGTCTTCTCAGTATTTTTTTTTCAATTTAGTGATATTTTCAAATGTCAGAAGTGTCAATCTCTAGTATTGTTTAGCTGAAATCCCTTTACCACAGGAGTGCTGTTACTACGGAAGCTTTTCCTACATATCCACAATTTCTTGTGCTTGATTATAGATTTGTGGAAGACCATGCTAGTGAATTATTGGCAGCATAATAACCCATTAGTAAACTCCAAACTGAGCATAGGAGCGATTTTAGAGTTATCTGCCTTCAAATAGCAAAATAAAATCCATATGTGGATAAGATTGCTCTTGTCAATGTGGAAACTCTGAAGGGAGAGGAGATCACATTGACATAAGGTAAATTAGCAGAAGTATCTTTCCCAAAAGAAATAAAGGGACCGAGCAGCTCCTTCCCTCAGACACCAAACTAGTTTTAACTCAAGATTCAGCAGATTCTGGAAGGGATTACATGACCTTCATTGCTCACCGTAGCAGACCTGGACTCTGACACACAGCTTCTCTCCTAGCTCTGTGTTTGTATTGCTCCCTTAAGTGTCTCCTTATCAATATAGAGGAAGGGGGAATGAGACTTAGGGAAATTTCCCCCCCTTTTTTAATCCATTGTTATCTGTAGATGAGTCACTTTCTTCTGTAATCCAAGTAGTTTACTCTGTGTGATTAATCTGGGTGAAGGCACATATTTTCCCAGGCTTGCTTAGTGCAGGTTCGCAGCCTGAATTCACGCACATTAAAGGAAAAGAAAACCTTAGAATTAATATTTGCTGAATATTTCACTGGAAATGGGCGTGACTTCACAGGCTGAATTTACTCCTCTTGTGTGTTTTCAGGGTAGGATGAAGGCCTTTGTTTATCCCTGCATGCAGCTAAGACAAGGGGTGAACATGTTAATTCTTGCTTCTCCAGGTGAAAGGCAACCAAACCACCGTGTGGATTCTTATGCACAACTTGGAGAAACACACCCTGCACTTTGTCTGTGTGATCAGTAAATCACAGAAGTTATACCTGCAGACCTATCTTGACCCCTGGTTTTAAAATTTACAAATAATGGTCCAAAACCCCAGCTAATGCAAAATGTAAACGTAGAGCCCATGAAAGCGAGGCTGCTATTCCCATAGTCAGTAGTTGATTCAGCTCCTAACAGTACTGACCCAGGACTGCAAGACCTGCATCACAGAACATGCAGAAAACAATATTATATTAGCCCATGATAGGAAAAATATAAAAAGGCTGTAAATTGTGAGACTCAATTATATATTTTACAAAAGAAAGTTCTAGGGCTTGATAATAGAATTCTTCCTTCTTACTTTCCCAGGTACATTTACTCAGGTAATAGGTAGCCCACTGAAAACTAGTTTTCCTCAGACCTTCTGAGATCTAATGGTCCCATTAAGCTCTATGGAAAAACATCAGAGGATACTGCATGTATATTACAAGCTAATAAACTTACTAGCACAATAACATTAACATTTATATAACAGGAGTAGGGCATTAAATTTAATAACACAAAAATGTAATAAGGTAAGATGTCATTACTTGTGGTAATGCAAATACTTCCCTATTTGTCTATTTTAGGTCAACATTCAAAGTCCACTGCAAAGGTGGCTACTGACTTCAATGGGTTTTGGGTAAAAAAGGGCAAGAGACTTTCTAGAGACAATTGTATTGAAAGGTGTGGAGAAAGTGTTGTACATGCGGAAGCACTATAGACAGGTTATGGTAGAATAATAGCCTGGTTCCAAGAGCTTCCTGCTTAAAATGAAAATTATTCTGCTAAGAGTGGCTTGGATCAAGAGAGAGTTAAATGACTTCTCAATCCAGTTTTTGCTCCTTTCCATACAAGACCTAATTAAAAGGCTTAGGGATTAATAAAGAGGGATCCAGTAGGGAAATTCGAGCCCAGAAATCTAGTGCAGACTACATTGCAGCAGCTCACAGCTAGTCTAGTCCCAGACCAGCTCACTTCCCCTTTGTCACGTTAATCATTCAAACTACAAGCCATTCAGTAATGTTGGAAACACTGCTCTCTACAGGCACACAGGCAAAAGCCACTTTGAATTTAGCATGTTAATAAAGTCTGGAAGCATCAGAGGCAGCCCATCAGTTTTAAAACTTACTCATGCAGATGAATCTCTGATTTGCAACAGCCAAGTTCAGTTATTCTGCTGTATATTGGAATGGCAAAAGTTATTCCCCTGTCATCTGTTTAGAGGAATCTGGTAATACTTTAAAAAGTACCTACTGGAGCAGAACTACTTTTATGCTTCTCACCACCTAACACAATTCAGATTTTTGGTACTCTGGCAACAGTAAACACTACAGGCTTTCTATTGCACAGGAGATTCACGGAAAGAAAATCTGGGTCAACTCACAGATTTGTGTCTTTTTTAAGACAGTGAGACACATGCTGTGACAACCAGCTGGCTTGAACCCTTTCATAACACAGGTTGTAGAACCTGATCTACCAATTTTATGAGACCCATGATTTCTCTTTGGATTACAGCACATATTTTTGAAAAATCTGGCAGTGATTAAAACAGACCCCCAGGTGATGAGAGCATCTACAATATCCTTAGGAGTTGTTCCAATGATTCTACAGGTCATCAAAATTTTAAATGAAGGCAGTATGAAGCAATCTAAATGCACAGTCCAAACTTGAACATTTCTAAACTCAAAGAAACATTGGCTGGGGAGCACTTTTTAAACTTTTAACAATAAAATCTCTGAGGTGAATAGGGCTATATAAGGCTGTTAAGTCCTGTGACTATGAAAACATTTCAAAAAGAAATGCTGCTGCACCAAACTCAACAATCCATAGTACAAAATCCCTGAACTCATATACGTGTAAAAGAGCTGGCAGTTTCCAGCTGGCAAAATTGTATATTTTAAATGAAAATGAGTCAACCAATACAGCCCTGAGGCCACATCTGCTCAACTGTATGAAAAGTCATCACTGAAGAGATTTTATTCCATTCAATCTCAACAAGTTATCAAGACATAACACACGAAATGCTGTGCAGAAAAGACCTAGGTGAAATGTTTGCACTTGGTCTCTATATAGAATGCCCATGAGTGTCCCTGTCTGCTGAGTTCAAGATGAGAAAAGCCTCACAAATCTCCAGACTTATGCTCGTAGAGGGCAAATATTGCCCCTGAAGATAACACTTGCAAAGTTAAGAAAAATAATGTTTCAGATTTCATTTTTATTCATGACAATTTCTGCTGGTACTCATGTAACAGTACGGAAAAAAGTCCTGAAATTAACTATGCTAAATGTCATTCAAAAAACCTAGTAGTAGCAGTGGA
Source organism: Cnemophilus loriae (assembly GCA_013397755.1). NCBI lineage: Eukaryota > Metazoa > Chordata > Aves > Passeriformes > Corvidae > Cnemophilus > Cnemophilus loriae. The sequence goes on from VZTF01003348.1 coordinate 149,023, forward strand.
CTGTATATTTCACAGCTTAAGAAAATAAGCCACATTTTTATTTCTGTGCTCTGTAAAAAGATCAAGTAAACAGTTTCAAAATGTGCTGTGAGTTATACCTGCAATCATTTTCTTAGGCTATTATCATGTTGTGCTAGATTAATCTCATTATGAACTACATGAATGTACATGAATATATATGATCCTGAGTAATTCCATTGCCTGGAATAAACTAACTTAGTCCAGAAGACAATGTATTTCGTACATATGCACACCTGATTTGAAATCAGTGTGCCTCAAGCATTTACATATTTTGAATTTCCAAGTTTAAAAACTGGACCAGAAGTAGAGTGAAAATTAACATAAGTAAGAAATATGAAGAGTTTAGCTCAAAAGTGACAAATTTAAGTTTTCTTTTCCAGGGAGGCACAACCAGACCCATTACTGTACTGTGGCAGGAAATACTGTCACCATCCACCTCAGACCCATGAGATGGGGTAGAGTTTGAGGACCACAAACTCCTCAAAATCCTGTGCTTCAAGTCTTGCCCCAAAGCTCATTTTTGTCTCTAATGCCATAAATGTAACATGGCTTTATTTTGTCGTCAGTCTTTAATTCTTTCCCTCTTAGGCTCCACAGCTACACAACACCCTCTCTGCACCCAGAGCACCAAGTGCTTCAGGAATAAGAGCTCTTGGGACACAGCCCTCCTCCATAAGGCTGCTGGGGTTTCAGTGCTATTAAAAGTGGTTATGTATGGCAGCTATCCACCTGGAAATACCAGGGCAGCAGGACTCCCACAGGCACTACGTAAGAGGCAGAAAGGTTCCCAAGGACAGCTGGTGGCCTGCAGTGCTCCTTCTTTTCGGCCCAGCATGTTTCCCAGTGCAAAGAAAGGACAGAGTGCACCACAAGTCCATCGCAGGTCCTGTCCCAAGTGCACGAGCTCATTATGTGTACACCAAAATGGATCGAGGTGCTGTAATGGGATTTGGACAACCTGAATTTTACTTGCTAGTGTTGCTACTGACAGGGTTTGTTACCTAGGTCAGATTGATCTGACCAGATTCAGTGCCATTTCATCAGCTAGAAAAATACAGAAAAACAGAGGCTATATTTTCCTGCCTTCTCTGCCTTGCTGTCTGTACTGTTAAGCTCTCTAAGGCAGTCACTTCCCTTACCTGCACGGCTCTCATGTCATTTAGCTGATGCCAGTCTCACTCTGATGGTAACATTGGTCATCTCTAGTTGACTTCCCCTCAGCTGCCACGGCAGAGGAGAATCATAGATATGACACCTGGTTGTGCTGTAGGCATGACTTGTTTTATCAATGTATCCATCTACTCTTGGCCCAAGGTGTTTGGGCAACATGCAGTGTGGGACCCTTCCCTTCAAACAAGGCATGGCAGCAGGAAGCATTCTCCACAGCAACTTACTCAGCCTTAGGACACACACGAGATCGTCAGTCCCTGTCCCACGTAATGCCATAGCAGTGTGAGCAACAATGCCCCAGGCAGTTATGGGATGGACTTCGTTGAGGCCAGTAGGTACCCATATTAACATCTTCAATACATTTTATTTTCATTACACTTGGTTGCACACAATCATTCTTACAGTATGGCAACACAGGGACTTCAGCACTGGGAAGTATTAGATAATGCAACTGCACTTGTCCCTCAAATTGAAGTAATGCCCTTAACATTAGCTCCTCAAGAAATAATCTTGATGTCATTACTCAGCATTCATCCAGTCTTTCCTCAGGCAAAACTAGCTGCAAAGTCAAATTATAGCAGGAATATTATATGAGTAAGACTTAAGTAAGGAGTGCAAGATTTAGCCTGTTATCTGTAAATGACAGAGCTGCCTTTTCTGATTTACTTTCTTTAATCACATTTGCAGAAACCAGTTGTTTTTTCTGAAGTTTCAGAAGCCAGTTCAGTGTGAGAGGCATACTTAACACTCCTGTGACGCACTTACAGTTTGAGACCTGGGTCTAAAAGCTAAATATAACATTAAAGAATTAAAAATCATAGGTACAGATGACACAGACAGAATTACTAGCATCAGTATCTCCTCTGAGAATACTGTTACACTAATCAGAATGAGAAGGTAAAGCCAAAAAGAAATGATACCCCAAGGAAGTAATCTGTTTTAAATAAAAAGGAGGTTAAAAGTAGCCCAAAGGCTTCACGATGGCATAATCAACCATGAAAGAGTAAAAGGGATGGTTTTGCCTCATCCTTTGAAGATGGAATAAGAAAGAAATGGATATATGTGATTTAACCCCCAGTTTTTTTGAGCACATTGATGCTATGCTTGAATCCTGATGACCACACAGCTATAAGGTTTCTTTAGAAATCATCATCTCCCCTTTCACTTTGACCAATTTCAGCTGTCTTTCGTGGCAAGTTCTCTTTACCGTCTCATTTCCCAATGCCTGATTACATGACTTAATCTTTCCTGCGTCATGTATTTACACATTTGCAGTCGATCCAAGGAGAACAGATGTCTAAAAATCAACCAAAGCATCCTCAACATGTGAGGACACTTACCAAAATAAACTGCCAACCAGATGACTTAATGAAGAGATTCACCACAACCTTCCCTGGTACAGGGGGAACTGTGGATGTGCCTTTTTCCCCTGTGCCCAAAGTGCACAGCCTACCAACCGTATCAAAAAGGTTCAGCCGATTTTATTACAAAATAAAATCAAGAAAGTTACACTGGAATTATGAAGTCAAACCTGCACTGTGGTAACTTGGAGGTACTTGGAAGAATGGGGCTTATTATAGTTAAGCTTCCCAGATGCTTCTTTTTTTGCCCTAAAGGAATTAAAGTACCAGAGGGGAAGATATAGCACTTATTTAGCAGACATCCCTAAATCCATACACCAGGTTGGCTTCCAGAACTGGTTTGTAATTAGTTGTGTGTTGAGTCACTTCCTCCTCCCCACTCTATGAGTATCGCACGTCACCTGATCTTCATTACTAACCCGCGGGTGAGTGACACTTGCTCATCACCGTGTCAGGATTGATTAAACAGGATTGGGCCTGTTTAATCTGGAGAGCAGAGGACTGAGAGGGGATCTGATTTAATGCATATAAGTATCTCCAAGGCAGGTGCCAAGAGGATGGTGCCAGACTCTTTTTGGTGGTGCCCAGCGACAGGACAGGGAGCAATGGCCATAAACTAAAACACAAGTAGTCCCACCTCAACATGAGGAAGAACTTCTTTACGTTGAGGGTGGCAGAACACTGGGACAGGCTGCCCAGGCAGATCGTGGAGTCTCCTCCTCTGGAGACATTCCAAGCCCCACCTGGGTGCGTTCATGTGTCACCTGCTCCAGGTGACCCTGCCTTGGCAGGGGGGTTGGACTGGATGATCTCCAGAGGTCCCTCCCAAGGCCAAAAGCCGGGCCGGTGAGCGATACCCAGGGAAACACCCGCGGCCGGGGGCGGGCCGGGCGCTCGGGGCGTGCCCGGAAGCGGAGGCGGAAGCGG
>VZTF01003348.1:153035-183218 GCA_013397755.1 Cnemophilus loriae
CGCCTGGGTGCTTTCATGTGTCGCCTGCTCCAGGTGACCCTGCCTTGGCAGGGGGGTTGGACTGGATGATCTCCAGAGGTCCCTCCCAAGGCCAAAAGCCGGGCCGGTGAGCGATACCCAGGGAAACACCCGCGGCCGGGGGCGGGCCGGGCGCTCGGGGCGTGCCCGGAAGCGGAGGCGGAAGCGGTGCTCGGCCTCGGTGCGGAAGCGGCGGCGGAGGCCGCGGTCTCGGTTCCGCGGGCNGGGCACAGCTAGCGCGAATGCCTCCTGCTCAGCGGGCCGGGGGCACCGCAGCCGAGGGGGCGTGGGGGGTACTCGGCTTGGGCTCGGGGTGGCAGAGCCCCCAGGGCCAGCCCTCATCGCGGCGGGCGCTGAGACCCCGGGGAGAGGGTCCCGGCAAGGGGGTCCCTGGGGGCACCAGCCCTGCGGGACGCGGGCAGCGGGGCCTGATGTCCGGCCGGGAAGCGCTGTTGCCTGCTGTGGTCTGGCCGCGTGGTTTGGCTTGTGTTGCCGGTACGGCTGCTGGTGGCTGTAGGAATCGCTTGCCTGCTCTGCTGTTCGCTTGTGTTAACCCTCGGTGGGGCTGGGTACTCGGTTCTGCGGCTGGCCGGCAAAACAGATCCCGAAGTGAAATAAGTGCGTTCCAAACAGTCCTTTTTCCTCTTCGGCTGTTTGAACCGTGATCATTTCTGTATGCAGTGTTTACGCTGGCAATGTGATGTTTGCATTGGCAGAGCTAGAGGAGATGTTACAGGGTCTATAAAAAGCTGGAGAAGAATGACACCTCTTTAAGCTGACATTCTTTCCTTGGGTGATGTTCATCAAACTATAAACCCATGGCCTGACAAAACATAGTTTGTGCCTCAGGGATAATTAGAGCTGGTTGTCTATGCTGTAGTTCATACAACTTTCTAATAATGATTTTCTGTTTGATAGCAGTGGTGTTCTTCACAGTAACAGGCTAAGATGCCGCTGATGTAATGAAGTATTAGAGCTGAGAATCTAATAGCCAGGTAATAGTCTTTGGCTGTTTACAGAAAGAGAGTATAGCAAAACCAGGCAATACATGATGCAGACTTTTGCCTATTTCAGAGGAGCAGGTCTGCAATGTGCCCTGTTTTCTCACAGTTCTGTTTTAGCAGGTGATCTTTGCCATTTATTTTTTGGGATTAGTGTGGCATGTATCACTGTCTTTGTTGTACTGGATCCAGGAATTATTTGGCTGCCCCGTGGTCATTAAAGTCACTGACAGGACTTAAGAACTTTAATATGAAAATAACTGTTTGGGGGGTTAATTTTTGCTCTGTTGCTAGATTTGAATGGTGCACAGAGGTGCGTAAGGGAGGCAGCATAAAATGAGCAGCAAGGAGGCAGCTGTCCATTCATACCTGGAAAACTGCTCATCAGCTCCTGGCCTCTCCAAAAAGGAAAGACTTCGGTTCTGTTCCAAAGAAACAGATGCTTACAGTGCTCCAACACTTGCCGCAACAGAGCCATAGAGTCTATTTAATTGGTTCATTGTTTTTAAGTACTTTCGATTTCAGGTAGATCTGTTGAGATGATCTTTGCTTCCAAGACAGCAACACAAAGCAACAGAAAGCCATATTTTGCTGTTTCTTTCATGGCAACACAGCAGTGTGTTTAGATAGTGGCAAGAGTATCTGTACTGGAATGTCTCATGGAAACTCCTTGCTGCAGTTCAAGCTTTCAGCCTTGCTCCCTGACGTTGCATAATCATCCTTAGCGTACTAACAGTGCTTAGGAAAGGGAACCCCGTGGGAAAAAAATACGTGAGGGACTATAGAATATTTAGTTGGTGTTGGTTAACTCTGGCTGACTGCCTGTTTTTAACTTCCATGAACCAGTGGTCAAAATGACAGTTTTAATTGTCTTGAAGTGGTATGGGCATTCCAAGGAGGAAAGTGTAATAAAAAGTAATAAGCACTTAAGAGCAACGGAATAGCGGTGATACCAATAAATCCACAGGGCGGTGTGTGCAATACGGTGGCTTAGATCACTGTCAGATTTATTTGAAACTAGCCGAATAAATAAAGTAAAAATCTATTCATAGCTTCTTATAGAACTCTTTGATGCTCAAGATTTGGGTATGTTCTCTGTCTGTTTTGAGGGGGTTTTCCTCCTCTCCCACCGGAGTGATAATTAGAATTTCTCGCTAGGATATCAAGAACCTAAATCCTTCTAGAGAAGCCAAGCAACTAGTCTTTGAAGATGTCTCTAAGCATAATGTTTGAAGAGTGATAGTACTTGGTTCAGTGAGTGTAATCAAGTACTTCCTGTATTGACTTTGCTATTTACAGGGTTTACTGATGTCATCAGTCATAGAACCATAGAATTGTTTAGATTGGAAAAGACTGAGTCCGGCCATTATCCCAGCACTGTCAAGTGCACCACTAAACCACGCCCTAAAAAGCACATATATATCATAGTTCAAAGTGTCTAGGTCTGTGATAAAAAAACCCCAAGCATTATAATGGATTTCCAAATCTTTCCATAATAAATGCAAGAGATTGGTAAGAAAAGCTGCATAGACAAAATAGTACTAGTTCCAGCTTAGTACACAAGAACTTGCCCTTTTTTGTGTGCTAGTAAATTTCAGCAGTTTGTTAATCCTGCTCTTCATAAAAGAATGGGAATATTGTATTGTGTACACAACACCACCTGAGACAATCAATTGCCTCCAACTTTGAGGGGGTAAATGTTGAAGAGCAGCAAAACTGGCCATCAAAAAACAGAGTAACAGCTTAAATGGTCTCTCATCATGGAAAATGCTCTTGCAGAGCAATTAATTATTTGTTTGTGTTACAGAAAGCAATAGACCTTGCTAGCAAGGCAGCACAAGAAGATAAAGCAGGAAACTATGAGGAAGCCTTCCGCTTGTACCAACATGCTGTGCAGTATTTTCTCCATGTTGTTAAATGTAAGTAGGATGTATGGGATGATTAAGTAGAGTCTAGTCATCAGATTGCACAAGAGTAATCTCTTATATTGACATCAATATTTAAATTTTTGCTCTCATCAACAGTTGATACTTGCTAATTGTAGTTTGACTGAGGTCATATATTTTGCAGCTTTTACCTTTACTGTGTTGTGTGCTTGCTCCATTCTTGTAAGAAATCAGATTATTTTTTACTTGTGTTTTGTTTTAGGTTTTTTTAAGACAGGAGGCAGGTGTTTGCTGTCTCTCCTCTGGACTTTTGTAGCAGTGTTTCAAGCTGGCCACTGCACGAGGAAATATGACAATAAGTACAGGGATCCCTGTATTTCTGTTGTGCTGAAAACCGTGTTACACATTAAGTCTTTGCTGTATCTGCAGAGTGTTTTTCACTCCTTTAATTCATGCTGCTTGCCCTTCTACAGCCTCTCTGCTGACATTTTTTGCTCCTTAATATCATAGTCTTGCTGTTTATCTTGGCCAAGAAAATGTATGAGATGGACTTGTATGTGACAATTTTTCTTTAGTTTCCATTTTCTCATTATTTTATGCCTTTTCACACTTCTGTGTACCTTTTGTGCCATGTTCAGTGTTTGTATGGAAGGACTGGGCTTTCTTAATGTAGGTACAGCCCTAGTGTTAGTGGGCTGGGGTTGCTTGCCTGACAGAAGTACACTTACAGATCTTCATGATTTGAAAAAAATACTGTTTTCTTTATAGTCTTTTATTGTTAGGATAATCCGTGTTTATCACTTCCTGTCCATATAAATCTTACAGACTTTCTCAGAATATCACTTTCTGTGCTTTTAACAATACTGATGTACTTTTGGAAACTTAGCTCATAAGCCTGAAATGTTAAATTTTGATTGTTGGTTTGAAATACCGATTATGCGAATAGCGTGGCTGTTGAAACACACTTAGTTCTTTCAGATGTTTCATGTAATGTTTCTTTATCTTTTAAAATTAGCAGCTCATGGAAGAATCAAGTATGGTTCTAAATAAAAATTGCCTAGCACAAGCAGCTTCTTGATTAGCTATCTTAGAAAAGCAGTTATTAAGGCAATGTCTAGCAGCTTGAAAGGCTGACAGAAAAGCTTCCAGTGCTGTTGTGCTTAATCCTCTAGGGTCAAATTTTAAGCCAAGGCAATGTTCGGGTGAATATTTGACTTCTGTTACATGATGACATCCTTCTGGTCAGTTCTTTCCAAGGCATAGTGGAAAAATAAGTAGTTGAGATGTTTGGTTATGTGGTGAGCCCTGAGAGAGGTGTATTGATAAAAGATAAAGACAGATTTTTAGTCTTGATTGATGCACATGTGTTTTGCTGTTAACAAAGAATTGTTTCTCTTCAAACTCTTAGATGAAGCACAGGGTGATAAAGCAAAACAAAGCATTAGAGCAAAATGTACAGAATACTTGGACCGAGCAGAAAAGCTGAAAGAATATCTGAAAAAGAGAGAAAAAACTGCACCAAAACCAGTTAAAGAGTCTGGTCCTGCTGAAGGAAAAGGGTATGTTTTTGGAGAAGGTAAAGCAAAATACTTCCTGAACTGAGCATATTCTAAACTTAAACTATTCAAAGATCATTTTAACTTGTGTTTCTGAAATGCTTCAGATGATTACTAATGCTGAAATACAGTGGGCTCATAAAAATAACTTGAATTACCATCACAAGAATTTCTATGCTTGTTTACTAAAATGTGAACATTCGCATAGGAAATTCACTGAAGAATGAAAGCTGCTTCAGACTAACAGCTGAATCCAGTGATTACTGGATTTAATGGCAATGAGCCTGATGACCTTTAAAGTTTTTCTGCATTTAAATACTTACGAACTAGAAAATAATTTCAGACTGATGATTACTGAGGTTACTGAGTTTGATCTGTCTCACTTGATAAGAGATGAAAAGCCCTATGTAGGGTAAAGTTCTGTAAGGTGGACTGAATCCCTCTAATGTGTTGCTGCTGCCTGGTCTCTCCACTGCTTCCCTTCTCTTAGATTTGTTTCTCACTTTGCATATCAGAAGGTTGAACAAGTAGAGCCACCCAAACAAGCCCAGCCTCTTTTGCATTTGCTGCTGCTTTTATGGGAATAGGAGAGAGGAGGGATTCAGGATGATACCTTCTGGTGGGACTGTCCATTTTAGAAGTCCTGAACAGCTAAAGTTGCTCAGTTGTCTCTTAAAACTTCACCTGATTTTCAGTCTTTTTCATTGTCTGCTCATCTCATCAGTTTTAATTTTTGAGCTGTACAGTGTTCTGCTTATTTATAATAGAAAGAAATGGTAATACCACAGAGGCTACATGTATTTTCATGACCTCCACTCCCATTGCTCACTATCTAGTCTCTTTTCCTTCTTTAACTTCCAGTTCCCTTTGCTCTGATAGACGAGAGTTTCATAGTACTAGATGGAATCGGCCAAGTCATGTTGCAAGTCTAGATAGAGGACAAGTGCCAATGTCTACAAACAAACCATTCTAGCACCTCTATATTTCTGGATATAAGGGCTGTGTTTCCTAAAGGCTGGCTCAAAGCATGTAGAAGTGTGCTAAGAGGGCTCAGACCCATACGAGGAAGTTGAAATGGCAAAGAAGGGTGAATTGGAAAGAAATTGTAGAAAAGTGTACTTCTTCTTCTTTTCTGCAATCATGTAAACCTGTAGAGGTCTGAAAGCATCCCAGTGTTTCTTTCATTCCTCAGCCTGGTGGGTTTTCTGCTTTTTGCATTCTCATTTTTATCCTATCTCTTACTTTTATCCTAAGTAAGACAGCAGTCTCTCTTACTGTATTACAACATTTTGTTTCCAAATCAGGAATGACAGCGATGGGGAAGCGGAATCAGAGGACCCTGAAAAAAAGAAGCTACAAAATCAACTTCAAGGTAATTTAAAGCATCCTTTTCTTTAAATAGTGGTGACTTTCGTCAAGCAAGTTCCTGTATTTTTGCCATCTAAATTTTATGGATTAACTTAATGTCTATAAGTGGCTCAACTAGTATGTAATTTTCACGTGCAAGAGCAAAATCTTTATGGAAGTAAAAGGACTTGTGTGCCATGAACTTATAAGGTGACTACAGTGAAATGTATCTCCTGCACCCTGTGCTTCGTGTTAAAATTGTATCAGCTATCAAGCTAGCATTTTCCAACAGAAGTTGCAAAATCCCAGGTAGCTATTGGCTAAACTGAATCAGTATTTTTTACTCTGAAGTGCATTAGAGTGTTGCCTAGAGGCTAAGGAAATGATGATACAAATACTTAGTGTAAGCAGGACTGTTTTCACAAAAAGACTTGTATTCATGTTTACGAATAAGAAATATGAATGCTTGCCCATTTATAATAGCAGGCAGCATTTTCTTATATGCAGTGATGATGCTCTCCCACTTGAGTAGCATAGTCTGGGTTTTTGAACTCAACAACAGAACACAGTCAGTGAAGCAACATATAGCAGCTACCAGCAGTTTTGTGTGCAGTAAAAAGGAGGCTTTTTGATATTTATTTCCCTTTAGTAATGAAGAACTGTTCAGAACTTCCCTAACAGAAGGTACTTATGGATCCGAAGAAACGTCCTTGTTCTCCTGTTTTTGACTGTAACAAAGATCAAATGCATTTACCAGATCTTGTGCCTTCGTAATTTCAGGAGCTGCTGTATCACCATTGGAAACTGTGCTGTGCTTTTTCTACTTCTCTGCACATTTATTTAATCCTATGCACAATTATAAGGGACAGTTTCCTGGTTTTTTAAAAGTGACAGAAAATTGATGAGCGTTGAACTCCTATACTGTCTCTCACTATACAGACTTTGTTTCTTCCCACATGAATCTGACCTTGGATAGCAGAAGTAGTGGCTAGGATTACAAGATTTAGTATTATAGATCTAATAATCTATTACTACCTGAGTTCCAAGTTTTCCTGTCTAGAAGTAGTTGAGACAAAATTTTTAGTATGTCAAGCTAACCAATCTGAAGAGAAGGCTAAATTACAGCTCAGTTGGCTGAACTCATTGACTGAGGAAGATGAGACTTGTTGCTAAACTTTAAGAGAATGTGCCTTGACTGAGAAAATACTACTGCAACTAAGCAGGATCCATATAACAATTCTGATGCTTTCAGCCCTAGCTCTCAAACCTCTTTTCCATTACATGATCCATTTGTCTGCTGCATGTCTGGAGATACCCAACAAGTTACTTCATCTGCTGGAGAGTCTTAAAAAATCCTGAGCTAGTGCAGCTACATTGTTTAAAATGAAATTTCAATTTTTTTTGGGAAGTGCAGTGTTGGTTTAGTGATGAGATGGTGCCGGACTTCTACTAACTCAGGAATATTCTGGTTATCCATGGTTTATTGTGGTAAAACAATGTGACAGACTTCTGTAAAAATAACATCCATTTGACTAATGGAATCTAGTGTTTCTATCATCTTAGAAATGCCTTGTTTTTATTCAGTATAGACATGGGCATCGATTTTTTTTTTTTTTTTTCACCAAAGGGAATTTATTGTAATTGTGAAAAGATTACAATTTGACTAACTTAGACAATCTTTTCTTACAGGAGCAATTGTTATGGAGCGACCAAATGTCAAATGGAGTGATGTTGCTGGCCTCGAAGGTGCCAAAGAAGCACTTAAAGAAGCAGTCATCCTGCCCATTAAATTTCCACACCTGTTTACAGGTCAGGATTACAGCATTTATTCACTATTGGCCAGTCAGGACTGGCACTGGGGCCTGTGAAGTGTGTTGTGCCAATGTACCAGAGACTCAAGCCGAGCTCTTAACAGAGATTTTGATCCATCTGACAGAAGTTTCATGAGTAGATGTGGAAAACCTCTGAGCGCCCTAGAGGAGCATAATCAGAAAATAGGGTCAGTCTTTCTACAGTATTTTGAAAACTGCTGGTTTCTGTCTTGCAGGCAAGAGAACACCCTGGAGAGGGATTCTCCTATTTGGACCACCAGGAACAGGAAAGTCTTATTTAGCAAAAGCTGTGGCAACAGAAGCAAACAACTCTACCTTCTTCTCAGTATCTTCATCTGACCTTGTCTCAAAATGGTTAGGTGAAAGTGAAAAGTAAGTTGGAGTTGCCAGAGATCTAGGAGAACATCGTCAAGAAGAAATTAACGTAGAGCAAGATAAGTTGCTGTAAAGAACTTGAATTTGAGGGAATAGTCTTGTCTTTTTTAAAACAAACCATAGGTGTTTCTCTGCTTTGTGCTGCAGTGCCATGTAAAGCACCTTCATGTGCTGCATTTGGAGAAACCCTCTTCAGTGCTTAAGATAGTTTTTAAACCCACTCAGATTTTGGGAGCACCACAGAACTCATTTCCCTTCTGAATTCAGCTGTGATTGTACACTGTATCAGTCTGAAGTGCTGAGTTACCTTGCTTTTTGGCATCTCCCCACTCATCTGTCCCAGCAGCTGTGTGGCATTTCTTTGTCCATACAGAGGTGGGTTTTTTCTTCATCCCAGTTTCAAACAAAATCTGAAAAAAATAAGAGACTTGCAAAGATAGGTTGAAGGAGAGGAGCAGCCATGAAAGGAAATTCGTGGATCCCTATGCTAAATCTTCGTTTGTTACTGTGTGATATGTGAAGAAGACTAGGAAGCCAGAAGACCACGAGTGACATGTTGGTTGCAGTCTAGAAGTCCAGGAATTTGTCCATCTAGTCTTCCAAAAGAGATTTCTTGAATTAATAAAAAGCTCTGGGTTTATTGGGAAAGGATTTTCATATAATGATAAGCATACTTGTCACAACCATGCTCTAATAGTTTGAAGTGTGGGACAACTGAGCAACACTATTTAGAGCTGATAGAATAAGGAAGAAAGGCTATTAGATAAAGTGTTTGAACTGAGTTATTTTTTCCCCAGAAAGCTGGAAACCTTAAGCTGCTTTTCTTCTGTTGCAAAAGGAATAGCAAACTGAAGACTAGCTTGGCATTAGATTTTATGTTTTACTTCATTTGAGACTATTGCCTGAGATTTAGTAATGTAATATGAAGAATTTCCCAGTGTGTTCCTATTTAGTTTTCTCTTTTAAACTAGTAAAATGTGTTCATGAGAGATGGCTGGGAGTATTTGGGGGTTTGTTTTAGGTTGTTTTGTTTATTTGTTTTGCAAAGCAATGTTTCTTGTCATATAAAAATCATTTAGTAAGTAAAGTTGTATAAAGTACAGATACATGTTATTTCTTACAAAATCTCTAGAATTAATTTAAGTTAGAAATGTTAAGAGAAAGAGTCAAAAGAAAAAGGCTTTCTAGAGTGGTGGTTTTGTATAGCCCAAGCTGTCGTGTAGAAGTGTAAACTGAAAAAGAACTTCATCTTGCAAAACCATGCCTGGAGCACTCTTAATTTTTTTCTCATTGTGCTGGGCTCTTTCGTTCAGTATAATTCTGAGTCTTGGAGCTGGAAGAATGTTGTGTCTTTGAGTAGCTTTGTGTTAATGCTCTTTTTTTCTTGCTTTCACTAAAGGAAATTGACTGTATCACAATCTGAAGTTTTGTGTTTCTGCTGTTGTAATTATTAATATAGCTGAAGCTGTTTCCTTCTTTAAGATTAGTGAAAAACTTGTTCCAGCTTGCCAGAGAAAACAAACCTTCTATCATCTTCATTGATGAGATAGATTCCCTCTGCGGCTCAAGAAGTGAAAATGAAAGCGAGGCTGCTAGACGGATAAAAACAGAATTTCTAGTCCAGATGCAAGGTAAGTTTATTTGGTTTTCAGAATCAGACAGAGAAATTAAGATACGTGTTTTTAAGTGTAGCTTGTATGAGAACACTAAAAATATGTGCAGTTCCACCCCATTAAATTTTGATGACTTTTTAAAACAGTCTCTGTTTGTCATCTAAACAATGAAATTATTTCTGCCCTGATATAGGGGTTGGTGTTGACAATGAAGGAATCTTGGTCTTAGGAGCAACAAACATACCCTGGGTTTTGGATTCTGCTATCAGGAGAAGGTATGATGGCATTTTTTTTCATGCTGTGAAATTCACAACCGGTGTGAGCCTTCAGCCAGAGAGTACTTGAGGGGTTCATCCAGCTCATCTTTGCAGACATGGTTAATGTTCTGCAACTGAATTCCATGAAGTGGACTCAGCCAAACTAATAGCCCCTTGCCCCTTTAGAGAGGTAGGTTGTTCACTCTTATATTGGCCCTGTAGTTTATCTGATGTCTTGGTTAGACGATTATGCTTGAAGAAACAGAGGAGTTTTGTGCTTGCTTTTTGGTTTTCTGGGGGACTTAGGGGACAAGTTAGAAAATACACACCTCAGAAGGGCAAGAGGGAGGAGAGCTTTCCTTTTCAGCTGTTAGTAAACTGGTAAGTAGCTTGAGTTCTTTAATGGAAATGTAACCTTATGCAGAAATACCATGTCTTTCTACTGGTCAGGCATAACTTGTGATTTTTTAACTGCCGTTTTGCAGATAAAGGACTTTTGCAGATACAGGACTCCCTGTACCTGATTAATTGGATCTTCCTCTGAGCTGCAGAGCAAGCAGAGGACAGATACAGTTATGTGACAAATAGGATTATGTTGTGATGAGGACACAGCTTGGATAAAGGCCATTTTTGTAGGCTAAAGAATCATTGGGTTTTTTGTGACTGACACTGACTTCTATTTATATACTTAATTCAAACTGGCCGTACTTCAGTTTGATTTGAGATTGGACCAGGTGGCCTCCAGATGTCACTTCCCATCTGCATGACTTTAGTGTTGTATGAGCCAGATTTAGAGGTGAAGGTGTTGCTAAAAATTTCAAGTCATTCTTGAAATTCCAGCTTTGGTTGCGATGCACAGTAAAAGACACATATGGACCTGATAGAGTGGGTCCAGAAGGGGGCCATGAAAATGGTCAGAACACTTTTCCTCTGAAGGCAGGCTATAAGAGTGGGGGCTGTTCTCCTGCAGAAGAGAAGGATCCAGAGAGACTTTTTGTGGCCTTTCAATATATAAAGGGAGCTTAGTAGAAAGATGGAGAGATGTTCCTTGGTTTTTTCCCCAGGTTTGTAATGCCAGGACAAGGGGCAGTTGTTCAAACTGGAAGAGGATGGGTTTAGATTGGGCGTAAGGAAGAAATATTTTATGATGAGCGTGGTGAGACACTGGCACGGGTTGCCCAGAGAAGTTGTGGATGTCCCATCATTGGAAGTGTTCAAGGCCAGTTAGGATGGGCCTTTGAGTATGCTGGTCTAGGGGAAGGTGTCCCTGCCTGTGGCAGGAGGTTTGGAACTAGATGATCTTCAAGGTCCCTCTCAACCAAAACCATTTTCTCATTCTCAGCAACATGAAAGAGAAATTCCCTAGCTCTTGCCCACAAGACTTAGAGGAACTTGTACAACAATGGCTATAATAAAATTAATTTTTCATGGATTTGAACCGCTTTGTCATGTATATCAGGTTAATTGTGTTTGGCAGAATTTGGAGTTGCTCTGTGTTGGTGGGAGGTAATCTCCACTCTGAAAACAGACGCTGCTTCAAAGGAGGAACTGCAGTTACCAATGTTTTCTTGAGAATGACTTCAAATTTACTTCCGTCTATAGTGTTTTCTTAATTTAGCTGGAGACTAGAAACTTGTTGTATAAACTTGTTATCAGGCAGTTCTTTCTTTGAGTGTGAAGTCTGTTCAAATGCACTTCAACACTTAAAGACTTCTTCCTCTCAGTTTTTTCTTTTAAGGCTCAAACTCTGCTGGAAAAATGTCAGTCTGAAGAGGTTTTTTGTAATGTAAAGGAAGCAGTCGTTACATTCTGGATGTTAGCTTATACTAACTAAAGTATTATTTATGAGAACAGGTTGCTGAATATTTGCCTCAGATTTTTTTTCTTTAAAGGTTTGTTGTACTGAAACTGCTTCTTTCTAATATTGCTAAGAACAAACTCATTTGCATGAGCTCTTTCCACGGTGCACCTGCATGAGCTGGCATCTTGGGAACACTTTGTTTTTGTCTTTTTTAAACCAGGTTCGAGAAGCGTATTTATATTCCTTTACCTGAAGACCATGCCAGGGCTGCAATGTTCAAACTTCACCTTGGGTCAACTCCAAATGACCTAGAAGAATCAGATTATCGAGAGCTTGGGAAGAGAACTGATGGCTATTCTGGTGCCGATATAAGCATCATTGTCCGTGATGCACTGATGCAGCCTGTTAGAAAAGTGCAATCAGCAACTCACTTTAAAAAAGTAAGTAGTTATTCAAGTTATTTCATCTTTGAGAACACTCTCAATTTGAAAATTCCTTGCAAATAAACTGAATTTGGTTTTGGGTAATACTGCATGCTTATGAATGTCCCTTTTATTGACTGGGGAGAACTGTTCTTCCTTTCCCCATAGCCCCCCTAGACCTGCCGTAAGTCTGGTCGAGCTAATTTCTGAATATTCACGCTCTGACTCTCAATGTCTCTAGAGAGTGTTAAAAGCATTCAGTTTGCAGTTTCACTTAA
Source organism: Cnemophilus loriae (assembly GCA_013397755.1). Classification (NCBI taxonomy): domain Eukaryota; kingdom Metazoa; phylum Chordata; class Aves; order Passeriformes; family Corvidae; genus Cnemophilus; species Cnemophilus loriae. The sequence goes on from VZTF01003348.1 coordinate 165,422, forward strand.
ATGGCAATGTTACAGAAGTGCTCTTTTTCTATTTCAAGTTAAGTGGTTCTTAACGTGCTGTAAAAAAAAATAAATATATCCCTCATCCACTTGAGAACAGATGGATTATACTTAAGCACATTCTGTTTACTTGGCATATTTTTCAAATGGAAAAATTAAGATTCTCGTAGAGCGATAGAAACATTGAATCAGTGTTACTTGTTACAGTAGTAAAGATGCAACACAACTGAGCAAGGTCTGTGTTTCATTTACACTGCTGTAATGTAAAAACCAGTTTACTTTTATATAGGTGCACACCAGACAGCCTATTCAAACCTGTTTGGCTTATCTTCCAGTTACCTCTACATGCTATCTGTTGACTTAAGAAACACTTCTTCACAATATTTGGATCTCAGAAACTTTATCTGAACAAGAACCAATTGGCATTTTTTACCACCAGTCTAAATCCTTTAAATCTGGGAATGTCTTTCCCCTGGAGAATTTGCACAGGTGCGCCTTGTTCAGTCAAATTAATTGTTCCCTGCAAACTATTAAACTCTTAAATGGAAAAAAAAAAAGAGTGAAAGAGTGATAATATCAGGAAGTATAAACAGAGGTTAAAATACATACAACGTGTATCAGTTGAATAAAATTTTATTTTGCTGAGTAGCATATTTTAAAGTAAACCCAGACTAAAGGTACTTTTTGTTAATATTTTTAGTGCAAAGTTTGATTTTTTTACAGAAATTCATGTGTTTGGGCGAAGGTGGGTCAGGATATTCTGCAGAGGTGCTAATTGCTGTAAAAGGAAGCTTTAATTTGTTGCTTTTTAAAAGAGCGGGTGTGGTAGGAAAAATTTTAGACCCTAAGGTGTCAGGTACCATGTATGCCGTGTTGGCAGCAGTTCTTTGTCATCTCAGTTACAATTACAGGTTTTTTTACCAGTAACTCAACCTGACATAAAAGGGTTAAGGGCCCTGAACCGAACAGCTACACTCACTTTGAAGATAGGCTCTTTGTTTTCAATGTGGTTTCGTCCAATGAACTCATTCAGCTTAAGATTCAAAAAGAAAGATACACTTAAATCCAGTATGGTCCACAGTATGAGAGGACAGGAAGTTTAACCTCTGGGGACAACTCACAGTAACAATGTGAATGTAAGCTGTATTTGTGGATAAATAGTGACTTTGATATATCAAGGATTTTCTAGATGCGTCCTTTCCTTAAGCAGTGATGTCTAAAGTATTTATCTGTTGTTAACTTTACATGACAATAGCATTTCTGGCTAAAGGGCTGTTGGCTTTTAGCGTTTTGTTCAAATTTGGAACAATCTGAGGCATGTTTCAGCTTGCCATGGAGCAATGAAATAACCTCAGTTGTCACAGTTTGCAGAACAACTTCAAAAGCACTTCTTGCATCTTAACTATTTTTGCTCAAGAAAAAAAAAGGAAGTAAAAAACCCATAACTGCAATACTTTGAATGCTCTGACATGAGCCAAGTTGATTCCACTTGTATTGTTAATGCTTTAATTGGGTGTGATTTTGTGTTTTATAAGCAAAATCTTAGCATTATTATTTGCATTATAACAGACAACTTGCCTCAGTTCAGCAGAGCTTTCCTCAGTTGTCAGTAATTAACTGTAAACCTTTCCTTGCCATATGTGATAATGCAGGTTTGTCGGAGTGCATTTTGAGTATTACAATCTGCTCTGCAGCATTTTGCTCTAAATGCAGTTTAGAATAGCAAATCCAAAGTTCTGCCCGTAGCCGGTTAGTGTATTGTCCTTCAACCTGTGCGTGTGCTCCGAGTTCCCGTGGGTGTGTGGTGCCGCAGGTAACAGCGAGGGAAAGCAAAATCGCTGGTACCAGACAGTGTACTGCAGAAAGGGAACAGACGCACGGTGCAGCTTTTTTGGGTCTGTCCGTCGGGGCAAAGAGGCTGTTTTGTTCTCCCGCTAGGTGGCGCTGTTTTCCACGGAGCGCTGCCCAGGTGGTGCCGGGAAAGGTGCTGGGAGCTTGGGAACACGGGATGTCAGAGCGAAAAGTACTGGAGACTTTTAGAGAGCTGTTAGCTAGTGATGAATGAACTCCTAAAGTGACCAGGGACCAGGAAGGGTGGTCTTCACCAAGCAGATTTCCTAGCATGCCAGTTTTCCACAGAAATCCTCAGCCTTAAGAGGATGTGGCTTTTGGGATTTGACCTGATCTGAATTTAAGTATCTGGCTACAGCTGCATGTTTTCCAGGTGAATAATACCAGTACGCTTATACAATTTCTCTTTTCACAGGACATGTCTTCCCAATGGGTAGGGCATCTGCATAAAATCAAGGAATGTTTTTGCTTAGGGTGCTGTTCAGCTTCTGGTTTCTGTCTTCAAAATAATAACTCCTATAAACTGACTGTTTTCTGTTTTTTTAGGTAAAAGGACCATCAGTGTCTAATCCAAATATGATGGTAGATTTATTCACTCCTTGCTCTCCAGGTGATCCTGAAGCCATAGAAATGACATGGATGGAGGTCCCAGGCGATAAATTACTGGAGCCTAATGTTTCCATGGTAGGTATTCTTTGTAGCATTTCTTTCTTGCTTTGCACAACTCTGAAAAGGCTTTAAGGTAAAGAGTCTTTTTCAGGACAATTGGATGAGATGTTTGTTTTCAGAAATGCTGGGCACACCAGATAACCTTTGAATTCTCAGCATAAATCACTACAGTATGGCATGCTTATGAAAAAGACATCTGTCTATCCCTGATAAGCATTTCTTATTCTTGTCTGCTGGCATGCAGCTGCTGTCCTTTCATCCATAGACAGTATCTGACTCTTCCACTGTTCTTTTACTTGGCTTTTATTCATTCAAAACCTTTAGGGTTCCTGCACCATGATACACTTTCTTTTCACCACTGTGGCATTAATACTGGGAAACAGAAAATTATATTCACTGTAAACTGGGAAGTGATATGCTATAGGTAAATATTGCCCATGAAACAGACACAAGTATAAAAACCAAAATGTAAGAAGATTTTGGATGTAATGGTAGTTTTGTTTAAAATTCATCACAGGTGATACAGCTCTTTCTGCTGTTTTCTTTGTGCCTATTAAAATACTTGCTTTGGCCTAGGGAATAAAATATGCAAGACAGTTTTCAATTTTAGGTCACTGCTTAAGAAAAAACAATTGCTGGACACTCATTCCATATTTTTCCCCAAGAGCAGCAAAAGAAGATTTTGAATTTAAGTACAAAGTCTGTGGGAAGCACTTAGTAACAAATCTGTGCTGCTGTAGTTTCCTGTGTGCAAACAGTCCTGTGAGGAATGAAAGAAATCAATGCATTTCATGGGGATCACAGGCACTGCTTTGTAAATAGAACCATCACTGTATTTCAGAAAAGAATTTCCTGTGTGTATTTGCACCCTGAGGAAGCAGAAAAGGATTTATGCAGATGCAGGCCTGCCTTAAAACTTCTCCCTGCATGGTCTAATTGGATTTTTAATCAGTCTTTCCTGGAATTAAAGACAGCAGTTCCTTGTGTGCTCCTAATGGTGCCTGGGCTCTGATGCACTGAAGGCAGCTGTTTCAGTGTCCAAAAACAGTTCTTGTCCTTAAAAGAAAAGGCTTTAATTCTTTTTGAGCAGGGTGCCTCTGGTCTGATGAGACAAATATAATGTGTAGAAAATCATGATACTAACTTTTGGATTTACCTGTAATTTTATAGTATTATGAGGTGTTGGGCATCTACTTTTTTCAGTTGCCTTTGGCTGGGAATTGATTCGTTTTCTTTCCTCTTTTTATTCATAGTGTATTTTAACTGCTGCTTTCAATTTCATAGACCTATGATTTTTTTTCTAAACTCCATTTCCTAGCATCTAAATATTTATCTAGGAAAGTGACTGAATTGAAGAGACAGAAATTACCAGTCACGAGCAGTAAAACTTTGCTAGGAATTAATCACAAACTACTGTTTTGCATTGCTGGACTGTGAAGAGTACATGGGAACATCTGATTATTTTCCATTTAATCTGCTGTTGTTAATCACGGGTCGAAAATAGTAACTGACCAAAAAAAAAGGAAGTTCAGTTCTTTTCAAAAAAGAGGTGAATCAAACTTGAATGGATAAGTGGCTTAAACCTAAACCTGAGGTTGTGATTTTGTTACTTGAAAACTCACCGTTGTCTGTCTTCAAAGGGTTAAAAGGCTGCCTCTGTGCAGAAGTGTTCAGGCTTACGTAAAGTTTTGTGTAAATAGGAACTTTTTAATGTTTTTTTTTTAATGCATGTTTGTCCTGGCAGCAAAATTGCTAGCAGTAGTACTGTATTTGTTTCTGAAAACATGTTTGTTTTTTTTCTGACAGACCGATATGCTCAGGTCACTTGCTAGCACAAAACCAACGGTTAATGAACAGGACCTGGAGAAGTTAAAGAAGTTTACAGAAGACTTTGGTCAGGAAGGCTAAACCAAAGATATGTGTGAAGCGTTAGAACTTTTTTTCTCTTTTTAAAGTATTCTTGTGTCTTTATTGATGGCACCTCAAATAAATGCCAATAAAATCATCCCTTTCTTACTTTGCAGAAGGAATAGAAGATATCTTTGCAAAGACCCTTAAGCTTTTGTATTGTATTGTTTTCTTCAGATGTCTATTAAATGTCTTCTATTGAAAAATAATACAAAAATGCAATTTTAGGGTGAGACAGCGAAGTGATGTGGTAATGTCTAATAAATACTAGAAAGCTTTAAATTACTAGTTCCATTTTAGATAGTATATTAGACCTGGATACCAGTGAGTTTTAAACTCCCAGTAAGGTCAAAAACCTTTTTAAGGGGTGGGAGAGAACATATTTGTCAGGTGTTTTCACTATCAGTCAATCAGCATACATCTTAATTGCTCTCATTTCATTTAGGAAAACACAACAAAATTTTCTAATCAAGCATACTGCAAGTGTGGGTTTGCTGTTAAAGTAAGAAAGAAGACACTGAGGATAAGACTACATGGGCCAGTACTTGGATTAAATATTGATAGACCTGTTATTTGGCTTTTTTCTGCTATGCCGTGTTAAAATTTTGCCTTAAACAGCAAGCTTTTGTTTTTAACTCTTTACTAGCCGGTACACGTTGTCACTATGCAATTTAACACAAGTTTGTTAAATGCAAGTAACTCAAGGTGTTTTGCTGGCTGTTCTTGGGGGGTTGTTTGGATTTGTTTTATTTGTTGTTCTGGTTTTTAAAATCTGAATTCACTTCCTGCGGAAGTTTTAACTAAAGTTGGAAAAAAGCATTAGTAATACCCTGTAAGATCCCATGTGTTGAGGCTGGCAAGGTATATGTAGTCTTAGGAGAATGTCTGGGAGGTATTTTTGGGAAATCGCATACTTTCACATGCAAGGAGGTTAGAACAGATGTTTTAGCCACACCCTTTCCAGTGATAAATTAACCCAGAACCCCACCGGTAACTGTAGCATATAGGTTACAACAATTTAGTGCTTAAACTGTGAGGGAAGGCTGGCAGTTTAGTATAGAAGTAGCACTTACATTGCTCTTTTTCTGCAGAACTGCAAATGGAGATGTGCCTGAATGTAACTTCCAACACTACGGCATCAGCATTGAGTTTGTGCCTTGTAAGTTTGCACTGGCTGTAGATATGAAACACCATTAGGATACCTAGAATACTCTATCTTCCATTATTGTTGTGCAACTCTATCCTGCAAATGTTTTGTTTAACTTGCATTAAAAGAAATTTGCACATTTTAGGTGTGTATGTTCTATGTACATATGCACAAATATGATCATCTTTTGATGGGGTTTGGTTTCTTTTATGTACATATTTTGTGTACTTTATAAATCATAGGATGGGTGACATTTTCTGTACTTAAATGAAGTAAAATGTTGTAGTACAACATCAGCTATGTTATTTGAGTATTTCTTCAATGTTATGTTCAGCAGTTTTTACTGCTTTATTGTCGTCTTAGACTTATGTTTCTGTGTTTAATAGCCAAACAAAATAGTTAAATATTCTTTGATCTGCAAGGTGCTGAGCTTTTTTTTTACTAACATGATGAAACATTTTTTTCCGAAATCCTTCAGTTACACAGCTTTACCTTTGTCTTACATCAGAATGTGTAAATGTGTAAATGCAGTGGGCTGCAAATCTTTCTGTCAGCTTTTGGGGGGATGGCAGGAGAGAGAGTGGGTGAGGGCAGGACTTCCAGCGTAGGTACAGGTAACTATGGCTAGTAAATTTAATCCTCACTGCAACAAGACCTCGTTCGTAGTTTTCTCTTGTGAACACTTTAGAAGTGAGCCACATACTAGCGTGGCTGTCATTCAGAGGTTCGAAGCCACTGCCTGAAGTGTTTGTCTCTTGACCTTTTTAAAATGAGAGTCCTTACTGCAATCCTGCAATCTTAAAATTCTCAGGAACGCTTTGTTTTTTGGGTTTTTTTCTTCCTTTTTGTGGTAAGCTGGTTTGTCCTATGGGCTTCCATATGCTTAGTTGTGTAATCTCTTATTTTTAATGCAAAAGAAAAATATACTGTATGTTTTAAATTTACATCTCACTGCTTGCTCAGATGACATCTGTAACAGAACCTTTAATATTTGATGTTGAAAGTTGTTTTTAGAAATATATTCCAAATAAACTTTGCTGCTTAAAATTGCAGCTACAAGGGCAACTTTTTGGTTTGCTGTCTTTGTAAAATGACGATAAATTAACATATATCACCAAGTTTCTTAGCCAAGTTATCCACAGTAGATGACAGCCAAATGAGAGAGCATGCAAAATCACTTTTTAGTTTTCAGTGTTAATTGAAAATACTCTAAATCAAAGAATTCATGAAAGGCTGGATTTGCTTTGAATAATCAAAACCTCTGTAAATATGGGACAAATTAGGTGTACATTTTTAACAAGGTCTGATCTTTGGTTGGTTAGCTTACAAATTTTTTTCATACCTTCTGGTGTTACTGCTTACTCTGACTGCAATATGAAAAAATGTCATTTTCCTTTCTGTGCGTAAAATAACTTTTCAATTAAATCACTCGTGTGTGTGCTTGTGTCCTTTACAGATGGTTTCTTCACACTGACATTGTTTTGGATTTCCTACCATTTGTGGTCCATCTCTTGATGCACATACAGGGTTAGAATAGCTCAGTAAATTACCTTCTTATATTTTTTTTTCTACATTCCCTGGCTGACGTCAAGTTCCAGAGTCGTTCAGTTTACATGTTGCCTTTTTGTCATTGTCTACCATAACAAAAACATACAAATCTTTTAAGTTTACCATAAATCTCTTTAAGTTTTTCATTTGGTTTGGTTTTTAAAGTCTGCTGGTCTTTGAATATACTTACATGCTTTTGTTTTAATTAGTGGAGCAGAACAAATGTAGCTGAGGGAGATACTCTGGAATCTGCTTTTTTCATGTTCCTGTCTGTCAGAATTTGCTCTTTTTGTCAACCGAAGCAAAGAAGCTGCTGAATATTCTCTGGTCAGGTGTTTTGATCTACTTTTGATGTTTATTTAGTGTTCTTAATAAGAATATTCCACTTTTTTTTTTGTTGTTCTTCTGAGGATTATCTTGACAGGAAGCTATTTTATAGTTCTGAATTTGTTGAAATATGCAGGAACATCTTCATTTTGCTGTTTACTCTTCCCTTCCTCCAGAATGACACGCTTGTTTCAAGATTGGCTTCCATACGTGTTTTTGGTCTTAACCAGATTCACCCTAGTAATCATGGTTGACTTAAAGCCATTCCTGTAACTTACGTAAACCATTGCAAGAACTCAGTGGACTGTTTGTTTCATACTGTGCTGCTATTCCAGCAGATAATTAATTCTTATCAAAACATTGTTTCTTTTATTCTTGAGCAGACAGCTTTTGTTGTGGCTTTTGTGGCGTAGCTTCAGTGCTTACCCCTTCAACTTTTCTTTAGCTTTTTATTAACGTACTAATCTAGGGATTTTATTCCACAAATCCTCTGTCATCATAACTATCTGCGTAAAAACTCTTTTAACTGGTCGTTCATCCTCTGTCCTGGCATTTGTGTAGTGACAGCCCAGGTATTAGATAAGATTGTCCTGTTTTTATCTTTTGGTCCCTGTGACCTAATTAGAATTCTTCCTCTCCCTCCCTACCTCTACATCCACGCACACCCTTCTGATGGGAGGTTAGGTTGCTGGTTTGTGACATTTTCTGTTTACTCGCCTTTGCAGCCTTCCTACCTGAGAGGCTTCAAATTGATGAATAAACATTCAAGGATAATTCTTTCCTTTGTCATATCCCAAGTCTAGGGATGCTGGATTTCCATCCATCCATGCCACCTGTGCATGGTACCTGCCACATGTACAATCTGCTAGTCTTTTGCAGAAATACTTGACATTTTTGGGCTCATTGAGCTGAACTTCTCAACCATTAGTCATGGAAACACAATTAGAATGTCCTATCTGCATCACAGCAGGAGCTAAGTTCCCTTCTAAATAAGCTTTGGTTGTGTTTTGAGACATCTCCAGGAAATAAGTCACTGACACCTGACACAGGCCTGATGTTGATAATGCAGCCAGAGTTTTCTTTCCTGCTTGGTGACCTATTATCAGGCACTGTAACATGAATTGACAGGACTTGCTTTTGCTTGCCCTCGCTCCTCCTCTGCTGCCTCAACTCATTTAAATCCAAGCCAGTCAAGGCAGGGACTTCGCTTTCAAACATGCTCAGTGTCACATGCGTTCTGTCAACTATAAACAGTAATTTCCTCTGACTCATTCTTCTTGTCGGCCCAATGACCATCCACAGGTAATTTGTTACAAAACCTCAGCTGGAGTAGAAGCTGGAGGCTTCTGCTGCTTCTCTGTCCATGCCTCAGCAGTAGCGAGTCAGCTAGGCGAGGGACTGGGAAAGTGGCTATAAATGTCACCATCTCATTCAGGAAATACAGTGGCAAATGGGGACTGTTACTTGCAGCTGTGACAGGCTCTGGCAGAGTCAGGTGAATTATTTGCCCAATAGAAAGTTAGGGAAAAATTAAAATTAAAACTATATGAATTCAAATTATCATTTCTTCTTCCTCTCCTCCTTGAAGGCTGGAGCATGGGCTGCAGCAGGGAGGCTCTGACCTATCAAGACCTTTGCTTTATGTAAGATTTTAGAAAATCTGAAAAAATTAGCTGATTACTGTTTTCAAATGTCCCATTTGAATTGCCAGTTGAAATGCTCATGCTCTTAGGCCTGACTGAGCATGAGCTTACATGAAGTTTTAATGATGTTTTAATTAATTAATCACAGTTATTACTTGCTCCATAGACAACTAAACAGCAAAGAAATTATTACTGTTTTAATCTTTATACCTGCTCTTGTTTTGATGTGGACTGGTATGTTTGTGTCCTGCCTTGCTCTGTCACTATAATTTTAAAATGTTTTCGTTGTTGTTGTTCTTACCTGCCCAAAAAGCTCATGCCCACAATGCACGTGTCCCCTGTCAGTGTGGGAGCAAGCAGGGCACTGTGCCTGCCTGACAGCAAAGCTGGTTTAGCTGCAGCATAGCCAAAGTTTCCACAGAAGCCACAGGACGAGCTGGCAGAGCCTAAACCCTTCTGTTCACCCTTCGTCTTCACTGTCCCTTCACCAGCTTCAAGGCAGAAGGGGTGCCCCTATAAAGACACTGCCATGGCCCAAACTCACACAGAGGGCACACGTGCACACCTGTATGTAGGAATGCTGGTGACAAACACCTCAAAAACACGCAGGCTCCTGTGTGACCACTGACCCAATGCACACCAGGGAGGCACTGCAAAGTTACCCCCATCCAGAATCTGGAGCACTGCAAGGTGCCTGCCCATTCCAGGCTTAGATGGGCTCAGTGCAGCTAGGAACAAATGTGCTGAAGCATTTATGGGGTTTCTGTTGGGCAGTGGGACATGGTGTTGTTGTTCTTCCTAGGCAGCCTGAGGCTCTACATGGGGTAAATGATTCCACAGAAACGTGCAGGGCCTGTGCTTCAAATCCCCTGGAGCTAGCACAGGCTGGAAGTTGACTGGTGAACAAGGGCAGCAGTGCTGACACTCGGGGCTCCTATGGGGTTTTGTCCTAGTTGTCAGCTGTGTAAAATGGTTTCCATGAGCTTTGAGGCTATTTGGCTTATTCTCTTGGGCCTTCTTTTGTGTAAAGCATGCTCGCTTCACTGCAGTACATACTGGAAATGCATCATGCTTCTTACAAGAAGAAAAAGGTTTTGATGAGAATTTTCCTTTGATGTGAATGTTAATTGGCAATTTTTGCCTGCCTCTTTCCTGTTGCTTTTGACTAATTTTCTGGGGTTTTCGCTTTTTTTTTTTAATTTCGGTTTCTTTCTTTTTTTGTCTGACTTGCCCTCTGTCCTTCACACCATTTTTTTTCCTTTCTCAAACAAGATAAAGCACTGATTTCTTTTTAAATCCTATTTCAAAGCTCTTTTTGTTCTGATATTTCTCCAGTGTTTATAGCAAAGCAAGTTTATATCCAACAAAGCAGAAGCTGACAGAGTGTCTCTGATTTCTGTTTTTCCCTTCAAAGCGACAGGCCCATCTGTACATGCTGTCCTTTCCCAGGCTGACAGCAGGAAGGCAATGGGCTGTGCTGTTGTTAGAGGATGGAGACGGACTTGGAGGAGCACAAGCAACTCTGATGTACTTGGTAGCAGTGCAAGGGGGAGGAATGGTTGAATTGCTTGTGTTCAGCAACCTGTTTTGTACGGGTTTCTTGGGTTAGAGAGGGAAAACAGAGCTACGTACAAGACATCTTCTACATCTCCATTGCGCAGCAGCAGCTTCTCTGCAGTGCGTGCCAAAGATAAATTAGCAGGGACTGATGGCAAGGGCAGAGGTTGCGTAATTTCAGTCAAGAAATAAACACCGGCCTCTTGCCAGTGCTGTCAATATCCTGTGTGTTACCTGGAACTGGGAACAGACTTAATTCATGTTAAAAGATTGAGCAAACAAAGTTGTCTGAAGTACTTTGACAGAGAACCTGGCGTGAACCTGGAGGAGGTAATTTCAGTTCTTCCGGTATTTTTAAGAGTGCAGCTATAAAGCAAAGAGCAATGGGAGAGCACGATGCTGTCCCACACAGCAATGTGGGGTAGGGCAAGCAGCTCTAGAAACTCAAGTTGTCAGTGAGAGGCACAAAGAAGACCTGGGGAGCGACATGGTGGTTTACAAGCACAGCAACTACCTAAGATCACCTACAAAAGGTAAGTTTTTGAGAAAACCAGAGGCCTACCAAGACTGCAAATCATTAATTTGGCCTTTTGTAACAGGATCGAGTCATATCAACATGAGCATAATAGACATGGCTTAACTGGGGTGGTATAACTGGTAGCTTAGTCTTGAAGCAGAGAAGACTCATGAAAGTTTAGGACCTATCAATCTTTAAAGATTACCTGGAGATGTTTCCAAAGGCACGATACAAAGCAGAAAATTATTCCTATTTTTGAAAAACACATTAGCGGCTTGGGTGGAGCAACTTAATCACCAAGTTGCAGCAACTTCTGGCCTATGTCTACTCAGCAAGTTTAACTACAAAAACGTTCCTTATCTGGCTAAAAAGTGAAAGCATTCATGAAAATACATATCCAGGAAGGTAATGAGGACAGTAATAGATAAAGACTGTCTCTGAGGGAATGCAAAACATGATACAAACATTGAGCAAGCAATGCAGTAGCTTCAGTGGTAGCTCCTAAGGGACATAGTTGAAAACAGTCAGAAAAGGCTCCCTCCTTCAGCTGTCCACCTAGGGTTTCTGCCTGAAAACCTAAAAAAGTATAGTGACCAAGGAACTAATTTCCCCATGGATGAAATTATGTATTAAAGCTCTCTCTGTCACAGTATCATAATAGGAGCTAAGAGACCGTAACTGCAGCAGCTGTGCATTTTTTAGACAAGTAGGGGCCAAGGGAAGGTGAAGCCACGGCAATCCTCACATTACTCTTATCTGAGTTTGTTAAACAAAGGAGGAGGGGAGTTCTCAGGCCTGCGAGACTCTTCCCTTTCTTTCACTATCCAGTTTTCAGCAGGAGGTGTGTGTCACCCCACAGTAAGCACAGCACTGGCATCTTCTCTTCCATTCCCCTGAAGCACCAATTCCCAGGCAGTGCATATTTTTGATCCCTCTGGTTGGCAGATCCTTGGTTTATGCACTCAGCCATTCGGCTCTTCCTTAGGACACGGGGGAAAGGGGGCAGCTGCAACCAGATGGAGAACTATGAGGCAGGATAGGAGTTGCAGCTGCTTGTGCTGGAAAAGGAGAATAGGCTGTACGGCAGTGCTGGCAAGTGGAAGGCTGCAGGGGGAAGGTGTGGAAAGCCAGAGCAACTCCAGAAAAGGCTGACATGTGTCACATCTTGAAATACTGTTGATTGTAAGAATGGCTCTACAGGCCAATTTTATGATGAAGACCTTACAAATACAAGCACTAAGCTTTCTCCAATAAAGACTACGGCATTAGAAAATTAGAAAAATTTTCTAATTGCTTATTAGAAAAATTCTAATTGCTTATTAGACAAAGGATTGCTTTTTCTAATAATATAAATAAAAGAATAAAAGAATCCCCTTACCCAGCACTCAAGGCACAATGAGTAGTGGAGAAAATCATACTACACCCGAAAGGAAGGTGATTTTGGTGGAACTGCATTTTCAAACTCCCCAATGTATCACTTCTACTCGTATAGCGCATTTTCCTGTACATGTTCAATGACTGTGGCCCAGTTGAGGGTTCCCAGGGCATAAGTGCAATAAGGTGGGAGAGGCAGTGAGGCACTGGGGGTATTGTTACAGTGTAAGGTGAACACACGGTGTCTCTGGAGCTTCATCTAGTCAGACAATTGCTGTTATCTGTAATATCAGCTGTGCTATCTTGTAACAGGAACTTGCATTGTAATCATATAATTTTTGAGGTGACAAGATAAGTTGAGAGTGGGTGCTCATGTCAAGAGACAAAGTGGATGTCTCTACGTGACAGGCCTGCATTCACTTCTTGCAGATACTTACAAATGTTTTAGCTCTGAACCTTTCAGTGCAGGGACCAGCCACAGCCTTTTCCCTCCTGTGCCCGTGCCTGCTCGTTTTCAGCAGTACTTTTCCATGCTACCTGAGGAGAAGGTAGGCTGCTCAGCCTTCTCTTCCAACCCACAATCCACAGCATCCCTAGGAATATTTAGCAAGCTAAAGGAGTCTCATGTCCAAGTGTGAACAGCAAATTGTTCCTGTGTGAAGTCTCGTACAAGTAGGTGTACCAAACGAAAAGAAACACAGATACTAAATGAAGTTCAAGATCATCTTGGTCTCAAGTTTAATTTATGTCTTTTCAAATTAGAGAGTAAAGATTTGCTTTTACTACTGGGTTGTCATTAATTTTATTTCAATAGATCTAGTGCTCAACATGCAAAATATCAGTACAGTTACTTCTTCAGCATAAACTAAAAATTATAACATATAATGGTTCATCATTTACAAGTAGTTAATTTTGAATATTGTTTTCCTTTTTTTTTTTCTTTCTAACACCTATGCCAAACATGTTAAGCAGTTAAATAAGTTTTGAAGTACAGCGTGAAGACAAAATTCTGATTCAAACAGTGCTTTGAGCACTTTTGTTTCCAGAGCGTTCATCCCAAAGCAGCTGCAGCAGCCCTGGGGAAGCAGGCTGGTGGCTGGGCTATATATGTACATGTCACCTGCTCTTGCAGCACACAGTCAGGCACCAACACCTCCTCTGCTCCCAGCAGGCAGCCCCGCTTCGGCCTGAGCCCCGGCTGCCTACAAGCACCACCTGCCTGTGTGCACACAGCCCTGGGGAGTGATTCTGCGGCAGCCCCTGGGCCATCAGCCCTGCCTCATCGTGGCAAGGGCTGGCGGCTGTGAGAGCACTGAGATCCAGCCCTGCTGCAAGCAAGAACCTCATGAGAGATACAGAGTGCAGCAGCGCTGGAAATTACCTTCCAGGGAGACCCACAGGATTAAGCTGGCATTTTTCCAGCAGAGAGGGTACCTGGACAGGGTGCTGTGGCCTGAGCGCTGCTCTGGAAACTGTGTGGCCCTGCAAGACAAAGACAATTCTGTGATCTCTGCCAGCACGACCACCAGCACACGAGTTGCTGTACAGCTACAGTGGGGCTGGTTTTCTGTTTGGGAAAGCGCAGCCAAGCAGACAATGGGGTGTGATACACATTTCAGTCACCCCACATTTCTCACCACCATATTCTGGCCATCATTTCATTCCTCTTTCCCAAGTATCCTCTATGGACAACGGTCAGAGACAGTATGTTAACAGATCCTTTTCTGATGGAGTACAGTAGATCTCGTGTTCCTATTAACTATTCTTCTTCAAGAGATAAGGGATCATGAAAGCTAGTTGGCAGGAATCACCTATTTACACTGCCATTATTCTAAAACCTTGAGTTTCTCAAGAATCCCAGAATTACTAACATGGCTCTTATCTCTTGTAACCATTAATGCTAATTTCTTAAGAAGGCTGTTAGATGCCACATCTGTGCTTGCTACAAGAAAAAAGAAAAAAAAAAAAGGGAGGGTTGGGGAAGGCTAGAAAAGAAAGCGAGTTATTTTGGAAAGAGAAAAGAAAAGAGTTATTTTCCTTGGCCATAGAAGTTACTCTCTCACTGCTATTTCTTTTTCTTTTTCTACATGCAGTAGGACAGTCTGGATGGAAATCACACCAAGGTGTCTCCAGCTTTATCACAGTGTAGCCTATGGGATCCTGGTCTTCCCTCGCCCTTCCCAATAGGCAGAAAACACAACCACAAAATCCAGTAAATGAATAGTCAGGCACAAGTGACTCCAGAGGCTGGAGGCTGCAACCATGCTACTGGCTCTTCCAAAATTTCATCCCTTCTCCGGAAGGCCTGTGGAAGCAAGACATGTTTCTTTTACATGCTGATATGTTTTGCGAGCATGTATCTTTTAAGATCAAAAGGACATTTCTAATACCAGCCATTTGTCCTGTAGTATTACCAATTCACAAACTTGTTTCCACATTTAAATGATAACTTGGATTCTACAGTTGCCGCACTTTGGTTCATATTGAATACCTCAACCCACAAAATTGTCACTGCAAAACTCTGTTGAAAGATTTAAATTTTAAAAACTGGGGAAGCAGAAAACCACAGCTGCAACAGCTCTTAAACTTTGCTTTCATCTACCTGTATTGTATTCCCTGTCCTTCTCTAAACACATCACTGTTGTATTGAAGCTTCTTCTGCAGATTAATTAGCAAAGTAATGAGTATGTTTTATCCATTCCTTCTCCCTCCCCATCCTCAGGGTATATACAGACATTGGCCAGCTCCCTCTTGAAAATTATACACTTTGTGATGTTATTTACGAAGGTCAGATTAATTAAGTATTGCTTTATGTATAACTGCAGTTTGGAATGGTGTTACGATGTTTATGTTAGCGTTCAATTTCCAGTTCCACAGTCATTGAGAAAACAGTTCTATTGTAAACAATTCCCTTGTGCCAGGAATGCATTTCCTCCGTAAATGAGGTCATGTGAGATAAATACAAACCAGGTAACTCAGGGACAACAGACTTCAGTTTCCATTGGCATTATTTAAAAGAATCAAAAAGGTTTGCTGGGGAATTCATTGGTAACTTGTATGGAGTTCATAAGGTCTTCCCCTTTGAATGCCTTTCTCACACAGAAGTCAACGCCACTTACAATGCAGAGAACAAAACAAGAGCAAACATTATCACAGCAGGACTGTCAATCCCAAGGTTGCTAAAGCTGGCCTCTTAGCCAAGAGAGAAAAACAGTGGATTTTTCCATGAAATCTACTACAAGGGAACTTCCCCATTAGTCTAGTAAGCTGTGAACATTTAACTGTGACTGAACAGGGCCATATCACAAGTTCAAGGATTCTAAAGGTCCCCTACCAATATTTAACCTTCATTTTACTGGGCGCTTAGTGCAGATGATTTTTTGCACTCACATCCTCACCTCACCTCGATCTTGAGAGTTATATTGTGAAAGACACATTTACTTCTGTCTGCTTTGCTCTATTTCTATACTGCTGACATTTGAGCTTTGAAAGCCTCAACATCTTTTGTGGTGGAAGTCTAGAAATAGTCTATAGTTATTATCTGATTAATCTCCTCTTTTGTGTTAATTTGATATTGTTGGAAAGACCATATGTATAGACTGTCCTATATGTAAAAGAGGAAATGAACATATTCGGTTGCTGCTTTTTCCTGTCCACATCTTATTTTGACTTCTGCTAACAACATAATTAACATACTTTTCTTAGATGGATCGCTAATCAAATTCCATTGATGTCACCCTAGCAGCTAGCATTTTTTTACGCACAGTATCTTCCTCTCACTTCCTTGTGCCTCCACCTCTGAAGCACTGGACTCAAAATGCCACAAAAGACGTATTCCAGGTCAATCCAATTTCAAGACTAATCTTTGATTTTCTCATCTCTTTGCTGTGTCAAATTCAGGTTCTTTGTTCTCACCTTGAAAACTGCATAATCCCTGCCCACAACTCTGTTTCCATTTCCACCCACTCACTACTTCTAATCTCCTTCTCTACAATATTATTTTCATGCCCTTCTGCACACCCTCTTGCCTAGGGGATTTTAGTTCTTCCTTTGTTTGTTTTTTTTTTTTTAGGGGGGGAACTGTTTTGTACAAGCTAATGACTGCATATTAACTAGTGAGAAAAAGTAATCTGAGTGAGTTTTTATGTTGCAAATAATTATAATTTAAATGAAAAAAAATACCAAATGCAGACATTTATACTAAATAAATATCTAAATATCTAAGTCAAAAATATGGAATTATTTTATTCAAACTGCTCTGGGTTTTTTGTTTTGTTTGTTTAATATTTGCTCTAATATTTTGCCTTAAAGCTGAAAACCGTGCTTTTATCTTCTTTTAATGTGAATAACGTGAAAAACCTGTAGTTTCACTCAGCAGGGAACACTGTCCTGAAAAAAATTTTGGATTTAGAGGAAGAGAGCAGCATGAACTCCAACTGCAGCCAGCAGAACTCAGTGGAGCTCAACCACTGTGCAAACCAAGTCCCACAGAACCTGCATCTGTTTTTACTGCAGCTGATGATGTAAAACAGGCTTTAAAACACGCCGTGATAAAGTCTGTTAATTATCTTGCATAAAGGCTTTATGCTTTCTACCTCACTGACACACGGTATTTCCCATACAAGGCAGAGCTCTCTGCTCTCATCCCATTCCGAGTGCACATTGCAGGAACGTTCCAACACATTTCCACAATTTTCGTCATGTCAGTTGGTAACCTCAGGCAACGTATTAACAAGTTCGTGTACAAACAGGTGCTTCCTACTCGATACGAGAAGTTTGTGTGAAGACCTCGGAGCAAGCTCCCAGTATCTGAAGGGAACCCACAGGGAAGACAGAGAGGGGCTCTTTGTCAGCTGTAATGATTGCACAAAGGGGAATGGGTACAAACCGAAAGACGGGGAATTTAGGTTAGAGATACAGAAGAAATGCGTTACTGTGCGGGTGATGAGGCACTGGAACATGTTGCCCAGAGAAGCTGTGGATGACCCATGACTGGCAGTGTTCAGGCTGGACGGAGCTTTGAGCAACCAGGTCTAGTGGAAGGTGTTCCTGCCCACGGCAGGAGGTTGTAACGAGATGATCTCTAAGGTCCCTTGGAACCCAAACCATTCTATGATTCTACGATTAACCAACAGCAGGGTTTCTTCCCCCTTCCGCTCCCGAAGCCGGCAGTTCCCTCCCCACGGACGGGGCATTCGGGGCGAACTCCGAGCCCCCGCCTCCGCGGCGAGACGGCGCGCACCGCCCATCTCGGGG
>VZTF01003348.1:183461-215106 GCA_013397755.1 Cnemophilus loriae
CTCCCGCCCGCTGCCCCTCCTCCGCCGGCGCAGCCCGAGCCATGCTGCTCCTGGCCGCCGCCTTCATCGTGGCCTTCGTCCTCCTCCTCTACATGGTGTCGCCGCTTATCAGCCCCAAGTCTCTCAAGCTGCCCGGCGCGCACGTCGTGGTGAGTGCGGCGCCCCTCGGGAAGGGCACGGGGCGGGGGTCCCCTGCCGCCGTGCCGCTCCGCCGCGGGAGGAGGCAGCGGGCGGGCGCTACCGCTCGGCCTCGGCGCCGGGGGAGGCGGCGGCGTGGCTCGCCAGCCGCCCGCCCTGCGCCGGGAGAGGGAAGGAAGGAGGGAAGGAAGCCGCTTCCGCCGAGGAGGGGGCGCAGGCTGCGGGCAGTGCCCCGCTGGCAGCCGGGGGGATGGCTGCGGGAATCCCGCTGCAGGAGCGGGGAGAGCGGGGAAGGCTCTCGGCGGGGAAGGGAGGCTTGGGGGCACCCAGAGCGGGGCTGGCGGCCGGGCAGCGCCAGCCTCGGGGGTGCCCGCGGGTCCGAGAGGAATCGTGGAAAGCTGGCGGTGGCACCCCGAGCTACCAAAACACGGGAGCCACAGGTCCCGGGCGATAAGGAAATGACCTGTCCCGATGGCTCTGACAACCGCTGTGTGTCCCGGTTGGCTTAAGGCGATGGTCTGAGTCACCATCTGCCAAACTCAGCGCTGACTTTTTGAGATATTCCTTTTGCACTCTCCAAGCCACCGGTTACCTCGAGTTTTCTTTTCTTTTAGCATCTCCCAGGGTAGTCAAGTGGTACGTGTATACACGCATAAACCAAAGGCCAAATCTACGATTTCCTTGGTCTAAAAAACCAAGTCAGGTATGAGGAAATGGAAAAACCAATACAAAGAAAGTGTTCAGATGACACTTGTGCGCCTTTTCATCTTTAAGCACACAGATATGGATGTCTTTGTGCAATATTTTGACAAGATGGTAGAAGGAAGTCTTTGGAATCGCATACTGTTGAAAGAGTCCACAATTTCCACCACTGGAAACTGTATGAGTATGTGGCTTGGGAAGAGGGGAACAGAAGAAAGGAGAATACTGCCCAGGTGCTTTCAGAGGGATCACAAAGTCGTGACTTCAGGCACATGACAGCAAATTAGTTAAGGGGTTCAAAGATTGAAGATCCTAGAATCAGCTTTCTTAGTTTATCTCCAAATCTCCAGGGTATGTTCTGTGATGAGAAGCTGCAGTTTACTGTTTGTTTAAATTCGCTGTAAGTGAGTAGTTTTGGTTTGGTTTTTTAATTATTATTTTTTGGAGTTCCTTTTCGGAGGATGGAGCTGTCCCAAGAATGATTGAGATGTTTCCAAGTTGCAACAGTGCTCCCAAGTTGCTTTATGCAGTAGGTGTTAACTTGGGTGCTGTAACTGGCTTTACAGCATCATATTGTGTGTGAGGTGTGTTCAAGGTTGCATTAAGGTTCTCAGGTTATGGCTCTTTCCCCACAGGAGTAATGATTATTACAGCAAAAGTGAAAGAGGCTTACGGGCTTTCTGTGACTTTTATGAAGAAATAGAATAACAAACATAAAAAGTTAAATGGAGGTTTTTTTGGTTGGTTGGGTTTATTTATTTATATATGCAATGATTACCCGAATTTTTGTTCATTCTGTATAGTGATTAAACTCTTCAAAAGCTACTGTGCTGGTTCTTCTAATCAAAAGTGTTCATTTGAACAAGTTCACATTGAAAACGATGAGACTATTCTTGTTGGGGAAGCCTCCCTGTAACGACTGCTGCTAATCAGCAGTTTGAGCTGAATGTGGTACTAGTGGAAGTCTGAAAAACAGTATTCCTGCAAGTCCTGTAGAATTAGGACTTCAACTAGAAAAGTAACTGTATGAATATATTGGTGAAGGAAAAGGCTGTAAGATATATTCAGTTTGATGATACAAATAAAAATCTGCAGGCAAACAGTTTTATTGATGTCACCACTTGTAGAACTGCTTGTTTTATTTTGACTTCAGTTATGCTCTTAAAGTGTTCATGCAAACTAATGAAATATGGAACAGTTGTTTTGGAAGTCACTAGTTCTTGGGTGTGTAGATGCTGTTAATTATGCTGGACACTTGCACTTGTGGATTTCAGATTCCCAAATGTCATGCATAAGGAAAAGTAATGGATGACGGTAATGTAAATCAGAAATACTATTCAAAAAGACTTTCCATATTGTGTGTGTAAAGTGAATTCTTTAATCATATGCTGGGAGTGAACATTCTCTGCTACTGAAATGACTGAGAGACTTCATGAGAATATTTAAGGACTGTAACATTATGTAAGGGCTTCTTTGAAGTCTTCTCACAGAAAAATATCAGAATCTGGTGAAGTATCAGGCCTCAGTTAAACCCACTATTGAAATAAATAAAAGAATAATGACCTACAAATTGTTTATATAGGTGGCTGAGCCCTTTCAAGAGGACAAGTGATTGTCATTGCACACTAAATACAATTTTTCAAAATATACCTGAATAAATTGCTTTACTGAAGTAGAAGAAGTCAGTCTTCCCTAGAAACATTTCTTTCTAGGGGTCTGTTGAAAGTGTAATGAAACTATATCTGTTACATTTCTGAAGGAAGGTCATTGGGCAACTTCAGAGGCTGTTAAATACCGGTTACTGAATTTTCAACTTAAATCAGCGTTCTTTTCACTTTTAATCCTTCAAAAAAATTATTTCTCTTTACTCCTAACAGTTATGGTTAGGAGATGTCTGAGTTATGGCTAAATAACTGACTCTGGTTGCCATTTGGGATAGGAATTTGAAGCAGAAAACTTGTGGGTTTTTTTTCTTTGTCCTCTCCCACAGTCGTTTGCATGATGGAAGCCCTTGCTATGTTAGGGCTCCATGGTTTCTGGAGAAATCATAGAATTATAAGAGTCTCTTTTTCTTAGGAAAGAATAGGAGTGCTATTCAGACTGAGAGTCTAGAGAACTCCAAATTATTCATCGTCTAATCTTGTGGGTTCCTCACCCCCTCTCCTCCCCCCGTCCTTATCGGCTACGTATTTTCTTTACCCCAGCTAGCACCATTGAATGGTAAGGGCTTTCTCTGCTCTTAAATTGGCTCAGGCATTAGGTTTCGCTTATTTTAAACAAAATGCTTCTTAGACACTTAATACATTTTTACTTCTAGCAAGACTAGGAAAGTGTTCTCAAAGAAAGGGTATAAAAGTTATATTTGTGCTGTAGAGCTGCTGCTTCGTGTGCTGAACTTCTTTGTGCTTTGAGATTCAGGAGGCAGTTTTATACATTTCTTATATTGCCGTTGGCTTTAACTCTCTCCTTTGGTCTCAGGCTACAAACTAGTACGTGTCACGGATTCTGTGAGAATAAGCTAGTATTTTGGTAGCGGGTTATAACAGTAGACAGGAATATGAAAATAGGCTAAGGCAGTCACCACTGCTGCATTTGCATTGAGCTCACTCGGACCACATTTAACTGCCCTTTGTCAGGGATGTTATACCTGCTCTATACATGTTCTCTCTTAAGTTTCTCTACAAAAGTTCTTGAGTGAGGTTTAAAAACTCCTTGCTGAAATATTAATGCTAATCCCCTCTCCTTGTTTCAGCCTTAATCTTTCTAAAACCGAGTTGAATTTCTGAGAAAAACCCAAACCCCTGAGGTCTCAGTGTTATGAATGCAGTTTATCAAAGTCTGGATTAGCGATGGTAGGAAATGGAAAGATGTTACCTGCTTGGGACTGTCTCCCATTCACTTTGACAAGGGTCCTTTTTCATGTGGACATAGTTCAGGACGATCGTGCCGACCCCTCCTGCACATGAGTCATCTCTAGTCCGGTAATTTCCCCACTTCTGTGCAGAACGCGTCCTGGTAACTGCTGTTGGCTTTAAGGATGGCCCATCTTGGTGTCTCAGTACTGCCGTTCCAGTGTTGGGAGTGATAAGATCTGTGGTTTGGACACATCCGAGTGGTTCGACAAGAGGTCATTTTGAGTCTAGTCAGGCATGCTAACCACTTAGAGCAGATTAAAGGCATGTTGTGTTTCAGTAGGACCTTCTATCAGAGCACTGTCTAAAAGCACGAAGCCAGCTTGCATCCAGTTCTAAATGAAAGTTAATAAGTTCCATTGGAGATGCCATATCAAGTCTTGATTTTGATCATTCCTCATGACAGTTCAGTTAATTTGGATTTGGACTGTCTCATCAATTGAAGTGAATTTCCAGTAGCTCAAATTTGAAGCTCTAGTAGATCAATTCTCTGTACCTCACCTCACTATTTCCATTTATAAGGGGGAAATAAATCCTATGATTCTTACAAATTGAACTCTGTTATCAAGGATCATAGCTTAAGAAGTTGGAACCAGACACTTTTTGGAATATCTGGTTTGATACCTGTTCTTTTTCAGCATAGAAACAGCTCAGTAACACTGCTCAAGGGCTGGTGGTACAGCATTTTGAACATCTGAATTAATACTAAGTTTTAATTGTGCCTTCTTGTCGAAATGCTGATCTGTGATTTGAGTTATGGTGGCCAGATTTTTATTTTTGGTAACTCCTCTGAGGCTGAGTTACAGTAGAATTTAAAAATGGGACTGGTGGCAATTCAGATGTCTGGAATTAATGAAATGCAGTAGCAGTATAGGACCACTGGCCACAAGGGTAAGTAATTGTAGTAACGTTGTCTTTAACAGAGTAGGTGTGTGCTCTTCTATTAGTTCTGAGCATCTGTGTTAGGAACTTACATACCTAACAGACCTCATAGATTTGCTTAGGTAAACTTCATTATAGCACAAAGCAAACTTTTCACTAGTGTTGGAGATTTTTATTTTTTTGCTATTACATTAGCACTCACGGTGAATGTTCCTGAAAGATGTGTGTATTAGTAACAACCTCCCACGTGCTTGTAGCAGCCTTCCACCTAAATGCTAAAGTCCCCAGCTAATTGATGTTGCACTTTATCATCAACCAATCTGACCTGAGCTCTACCAATGTTCTTGGGTGTGACTGTAAATAAAAACTTCCTTTTTCTGTTCCTTGCATGACTTCAGACATTGTCTTTCTGAAATGAATGTTGGCATTGTTTGACAAGCTGGAGGCTTGGTGCCAGTACCTTCACCTGCAGAGGATTCCTCAAGCACTGGTGTAGTTGACCCATTCATGATAGTCACCAGTTTGTGCTGGTAGTAATCAGCTGTCTCACCAAAAATTAGAATTGGAGCAGTCTTCCATGCCCATTGATTAGTGCTGATGTACCTGCTGCTGACCTGTAGAAGCATGTCACACGTACTGTGGATCTGAGGTCTGCCTGAATGTATCAAACTATTTTAATCCTTTCAGATATATATTGAAATATTGCAATATTTTTTAAGAATTTCAGTGTATTTGTTACTTCTTTCCATCATGAAATATTAAATTAATTCTGTGGTTCTGCTGAAGTCCCAAATCAATAATTAACACTCACACTCTTATGGACTTACTCCGAAAGCCGTCATCCTTGGTTCGTAATACTACAGACAGGGTTTCGCATTTCTAGAACAGGACACACATCTTGGAGTAATCCTCAAAGGTTTGGATAGTGTGAAACTAATCTTGCAGAGTCAGTTAGAAGTTAATCTGAAGCAGTTCTCCCTAATAAGCCTAAAGAGCTGAAATTAGTCTTTGTGAGTGCTACACCCATTCTTGGCCCATTTGCGGCACAAAATGAACCAGTCAGAAACCATGGACTGTGTTGTAAATCTTTGCTGGGATTATTTTATTTGCACTAAGCTGTTTTTGAAGGCTGGTGGTAAAATACTCAAATGAAAGAAGAGTTTAGTGACTCATGGGAGTGTACTTCTAACTCCTCTGACTTTACTGCCTCCAGGAGTTGAAAGAATTTTGAGGATAATGCATCTCTGAAAACAAAACTGGGACATTGCCTAATGAAGAGACAACACAAGGCTTTTGATAGGATGTATAGTTAGAGATTGGGATCTTTGCTCTTACACTAATCAGCTCAATGCCTCTATTTTCTTAAAAGGGAGGAGGTAACTTTTCGCTGGAGTCTTTGGAAACGTTTTGATAAAGAGCAAAAGGTCATGATTTCCAAAGAAATCTGAATTTCATATTCTTCCAATTCTTCTGAACTCATTTCATCAATGAATTTTTCTTTACAATAACTGCTCCTAGCTGTTATGTTCCAATATTTTCTCAATATGACTTTTAATATGCTGTTTAAGGAAAATCCAAATAACTTGGGTATATAAGGAAGATAGCAGTGTCTGAGAACCGAAGGCACATGCGGACTGAGACTGATCCAAGTCACCTGAAGATGTCAGGAAGACATTTTTATTTTAGTCAAAAAGAGAGGTCAGGATTGTCATCTACATCTTGTTCCGCAGGCAGTTCATAAGTAGGTTTATTGAGGGTAGTGAGAGAAGTGATAAGGTAACCTTCACCTGTATGTTGGTATCACTTGGCAGGGTACAGTCCTGCAGCATATGATGCAGGACTGTAGCCATCAACCTGTATTTGTCTAATATTAATTGAAATAGTAACTTCCTGTTTGCTTGTAAGACTATCCAGGTGTTTTTCGGCTTGGAGGAAGAAGAAAAGGTTGTGGAAGTTTAGGTGCTGGCCCACTAAACTGAAATAGCAGGATGGCATGGGGGCAGTTCAAGGTTCTGACTGGGGGACTGAGAAGTCCACTACAAAGGGCCAATTGTTGAATTAATGGGATTTTTTGTTTTAGTAAGAAAGAAGGTGTTTTCTGTTTATGTTTACATGATGACATCTTCAGAAGACAATCTGCAATAGCTGATTTTACAAATAATTTCTACTGTGGCCAGGTATGAAGGAGCAGTATGTAATGGCTCTATTGTGGCAAATAATAGTGATTTCAAACTTTTAACAACACACTTTTAGAAATAGCCTACAGAACATGTGAGAGCGCCCACGTGGGAGTGGTCTAAGTGCACCCGACAACAGAAATGACCAAGAATTACCACTGAGGTAAAACTGGGTTTAGGGTAGAAACGAAGACTCATTGATCTATTCAGATCTTATATTTCATTCATACTCCATAAGTAAGCTAACTTTAGCGCATCTCCTGTATTCGTATCTCCTCGGGTGATATTTTAACCTCAGTATGTTTTTAGAATTTTCATGTGATTTGACTCATACATATGGGAGAAGGGATGAGAACAGTGGACTAACACTGCGATTTTGAAATAACTTTTAGGTGACGGGAGGCTCCAGTGGAATTGGAAAGTGTATTGCTATTGAATGCTATAAGCAAGGTGCTTTCATAACACTGATTGCAAGGGATGAGGTAAGTGTATGTGTAATTTTACTGGCTAAACTGTTCACAAAATCTGTATAGGTGGGGAATAATTTTGGAATTGATGATTATTCATACTTCTTCAGTGTATATTTCAAGGGGACCCTAAGCATTCCAGATTAATGCATTTGAATAGCAGAGGTGGCTGCCTTTTTAAGAAGCATAGCCCAACATGGAGTTTGTGATTAGCTTGCCTTAAAACTTTGCCAGTGCTATTGCTTTTGTTAGTGGCATTTTTTATATCATTGTCTAGATCTGTGCCAGAGCACAAAATCAGGAAAACCCTTATATTGGTTAAAACTGTAGAATTCCCCTACAGTAAGTGACATGTGGGAGTTTAATCATCTCTAAAATTCACAAAAAATACTGGTGTCTAATCAGCACTATATCATATTTTTTGCTAGTGAGAAACTCTTCATCAAGACAGCTTTGGAGGAAAAAGCATTGCTTTGTTGGGTTTTTGTTGTCGTTTTTTAACTAAGAGGTATTCAGAATTTAGTTGGAATTACTCTGTTTTCATAACAGGCTGTTGTTTTATTTGTTGCGAAAAACCTAATTATTCTGGAAACAAAAGCACTTATATTTTGGGGGGGCCTCAGTCCCGGCTGATTTGATAATTTACTTACACTTGAGAACTACTTTACATAACCTTGAATGTAGTCAGAATTAAGACAATTTTTCTTGACAGGATTATTACAATTCGAATTTACCAAATTTTTGGGTTTTGATGATTTCACGCCAGTGATTGTTTTTCAGGAAAGTTTATGTAATATCACATAAATAGAATATAGAGCCAAAATAAAGGAGAAGAATCAATACCTACAGTCTTAGGTGTTCTCTGTAGCATGAAACAAAAGCATTAAATCTATAGAAGTCATTCCTGGTTTTAGAGCACGAAGTGAAAAACAGAGAAGTGAGTTCTTGATAAATTTCATGTTTTCATATATTTGTAAGTCTTCAAAATGACAGTAAAATGCTGTAACTAGTTGAGGATAACTTTGGGGGGCTGTAGAGGATGTTTTTAAGCCTTATGGAAGTACTGAGGACTAACACTGCTCTCAGACCTACAACACTTCAGCTGTCTTTGTGTCCATTTCAGAACAAGCTGTTGCAGACGAAGAAGGAAATAGAAAAGTACTCTGTTAATGACAAGCAGGTAATGTCACTGCCAAGAGGGGCTGTTGTGTGTTTTGTTTAAGACAGTCACTACAACACAATTCACTGGTTCTGTCTTTAAAACAAAGCTGTTGGACAAAAATGAGTGAGGACTCAGTATTTGGATTCAGGAATACCAGTCTGTTTACATGAGATGTTCTGAGCTCTTGCTATATTTGATGTTGCCTAGCTAGTGCATTAGCCTGCTTTTCTTAGAAAAAGATGTCTTCATCTGTAGGTGTAGAATGCTTTTTTGGATAGCTGCAATTTACTGTCACTTGATAAGCATTTTATTCTTTCAAATGAAGTGGAAGAACCAATTTTTTTTTCCCTCAAATATCTTGTTTTTTGCAATTCATAAATACAGCATCTGTCTTGGGAAGGAAGTTTAGTTGCTTGTTCTCAGGTTTATTTCACTACATCATACTTTTGTTCCTTTTCCTGACTAAGTACTGTACCAGTTGCACAAGTTACATTTGTGAAGTCCTGAGAATTCTAAACATAGAAGCTGCTTTTCTGAATAGATAATGCAGTCGTGCATAAAGGCAATGATTTAGAGCTTGCAGAAGTGTTAGCTTAGAATAGCTAAGCTTGCTGCGTTCAAAACATGCAACCTTGAGGTGAAATGTTAAAATAATTTTTTCTCACTACTAATAGTGAAGGGGAGAGGGGAAATAGTATTGAAACTATTAACATCTTTGACTTCTTGTGTTCCAGAACTTTGTTGATCATGAAAGTAACTTAGTAACCGAGATCCTTTCATGATCACAAAGAGAAGCAATTTATTTGTCCATAATTTTGGGGGGGCCCTCAGTCCCAACTGATTTGATAATTTACTTACACTTGAGAACTTACTTTAAAGTTCTCAAGAACTTTAGGGATTTGAATTGATAAATTAGATATTCTGTTGAAAAGAAGCAATGAAAAAAGCTGAATATTTGCAGGCAAAAATGTTAGTATAGTAGCTGACACAAAATTTTTTAATACCTCCATTTATAATGTAAGATTCTCTCTTTGCTTCCTTATACTTTTGTCAAATGGCTCAAGCTGGTTTTTTTTTTTTTCTGTGCATGCTGCCTTACTCAGATCAACTTTGTTTGATAGTCTAAGCCATTTGAGGTGAGGAGAAGCTGTATTTTGCCCATTAAAAAAAAAAATCCTGATAACCATTTTCTTTTAGCTGCTCTAGCAGTTTCCCAAGCTTAGCATTAGAGTTAATCTGTTGTCAAACACTGTGTCAGGATGTTCTTGTTAAAATCTGTCCTAGCTTGATAGATGCAGACTTTTTAAAAGACTGTTACTCAGTGCATGTTCCTAGGAGTTTCAGTGAAAATCTCCAAAAGTACCTTCAAGGCTGAGCAAGCTCCAGTGTGGACTGACTAGGACTTTTTTTGCAGAAGCAATTTTAGGCTTGCAGCCAGGTTAAGCAGTAGGCAGCGGAGGTGATGGGCAGGCTGGCTCTTCTGTAGCTGTTGTTGGGTTGTGGACGTGGTCTCAGGGAAGCCTGACTGATCCGAATAACAAGAACAGAACTGGAGAAAGCAGGGAGTCTGGGGCAGAGCTCGCAGTGGAACAGCAGATCAAAAGCTGGAAGGTGACAGTAGATGAACAGAGAAGCTGTACAAAAGGATTACTGAAAGGGTGTAGAGAAAGGTGATGTCTTGTATGGATAACATACACAGACTGTTTACTAGATCACAGAATCATAGAATGGTTTGGGCTGGAAGGCACCTTAAAGATCATCTGGTTCCAGTTCCCCTGCTGTGGGCAGGGACACTTTCCATTAGACCAAGTTGCTCGAAGCGCCATCCAACCTGATCTTGAACACTTCCAAGGCTGAGGCATCCACAACTTCTCTGGATAAGCTGTGCCAGTGCCTCACAGTAATGAATTTCTACCTAATATCTAATCTAAACCTACTGTCTTTCAGTTTAAAGCCATTTCCCCTTTTCCTATCATTACATGCCCCTCTTCAGCTTTCTCATAGGCGCCCTTTAGGTGCTGAAAGGCAGCTGTAAGTTTTGTCTGGAGCCTTTTCCATGCTGCACAACCCCAGCTCTCTCAGCCTGTCTTCATAGGAGGGGTGCTTTAGCCCTCTGGTCATCTCTGTGGCCTCCTCTGGACTTGCTCCAACAGGTCCATGTCCTTCCTATGCTGGGGACCCCAGAGCTGGAAGCAGCAGTGCAGGTGAGGTCTCAACAGTGCAGAGCAGAGGGACAGAATTCCCTCCCTTGCCCTGATGGCCACTCTGCTTTGGATGTAGCCCAGGACATGTTTGGCTTTCTGGGCTGTGAGCAGACATTGCTGGGTCATGTCCAGCCCCTCATCCACTCCCAAGTCCTTCTCTCCAGGGCTGCTCTTGATCTGTTCATCCCCCAGCCTGCAACAGTAGGAGGGATTGCTCCAATCCAGGTGCAGCACCTTGTACCTCGTATTGTTGAACTTCATGAGATTCCCAAGGGCCCACTTCTCAAGCTTGTCCGCGTCCTTCTGGATGGCATCCTGTCCTTCATGTGTGTCAGTAGCGCCACCAAGCTTGGTGTCATCTGCACACTTCCTGCAGATCTCTTTGTGTCCTTGAAGACATTGAATGGTCCCATGTCAAGCTAAGAGGCAAAGATTACTTTTTTCTTGGGCATGTGCTGTCACTGTTCAGCTCTTGGATACATGCTTGAAACCAAGTTGCATTGACAGCCAGAGTCTGATGTATGTGTACATTTAATGTTTCATATTTGCACGTGATTTAGAGTGCTGATGGTGCAGCCCTTATGGATGTAGGTGTGCACTGGAGCAAAATCCTTACCCTTAGAGGTTTTTTCCATTATTTGTAAAATCCTTTTTCTAATCTAGAATATTCCCAGTTACTTTACTGGAGGTTGAGTTGATCTTTTGTTGGGAAAGCTTTATTAATGACCCAACACCACGCAGTACTTAGAACAAAATGTAATGATTAGGGTTGGGCATATAAGACTACTTATGGTAGCATATTCTGTGTCCTAGATGTGGATCTACAGTCCATATGTTGGAGTGAAGCTAATTAGTATATGGTAGCAGAAAGAATGGATGATAATAGAAGCAAAGAGGTGAATTGTAAAATGTGACAGCAGTCAATAAAGGCTGTGGTAGTTGCCAAGTGTGTTGTTCACAGTGTAACTAATCTATGCAATCTGTTAAATTAACAAATTGCTCCAATTTTTATAGAGAATTGTGATTTACTTCATCTCCTCACTGATCTTGGCAAAGACATCTGAATAATAATTCAATGTTGTTTGCATTCAGCTGCTGTTTTGTTCTTAAACTTATGAAAAAGATAAATGTTTCCAAAATATAATAAATACCTTAAGAGGATTCCTGCCAATAACTTGTGCCACAAGTTTACTCTGATGTCCAACTACACACAAGGCTGGGAGGCAGGAATAGCCAACCTGCTGTACAGGAATGGCAGGCACATGCTGTTTATGCATCTGAGAAGTGTTGCAGTCTGACCAGGGGCAGGACTGACAGACAAATCACTGGCTGCCAAAGCAGTTAGTTACACTGTGGTAAGCCTTCTTTGTGTGTGTATGTGTTTGCCCACGTGCTCCATGGTAAGTGGTCAAGAGCATACTTGTTACAAACTGCTGATGACTTTGTTTTATTTCATCACTGACTTTAAATTAATTGACCAAAGCAACAGAAAGGATAGAAGTTGGAACAAGAATACAGGAATCCTTCCTATTATTGCAATAGAAGGTGGCTTTTCTTTTCAAGATGAGGAATTGCCCCAGAGCTCTGTTGATGGCTTAGCAGAGAGAGTTAGCCTGTTTGTCAGTACCTGGCGTTTGCAGCAGTCTTACAGTTTGGAAGTGGTAACCCAAAAGCAGCGGTGCTTTCTTTGGCCAGAAGTTGATTTGAAGGTGCCTGCAAACCTAGATTCTGACACCATCTTGCTGAAAGTAGTCAGTAACTTTCAAGGAAAACAAGGCCTAACTTTTACCTGCAAGAAAACCACATCACTATCATCTGTTTTCCTTCATCCTGCCTGCCCACCCCTCCCCTCTGCTTCTTTCTTCTCTTTTTATTTTAGTTTTTCTGTATCTTTCAAACTAAACTCCTTAATGTCTGATTTGCTGACAATCAGTAAATATGTACACATTCCTTCACTTTTTTTCGATATTTCTGACACTGTGCAATGAGTCAGTTTCTCATAGAATTTTTATTTTCGTTTTGTCCTTGAGGTGTCCCAATTAAATATTATGCAACTAGGTTTACTATTATTCTTTGAAAAAAAATTATGAAATAAGGAGGTTGTGTGCATTGCAAGTACTAAAATTGGTGGGTTTTTAACACTTGCTTTCTAAATTTTGGAGCAGATTTTTTTTGCAGTGGTTGCCATTTCAGGGTAACACTGCAACCATGCCTTGCAATGGTTTTTTCAGGTGGAAAAAACATTTTTTCCTTTAAAGATGAGCCTAAGCCATACAAATGGTTTGACTTGTGTTTAGCTGATGAAACTTAAATATATCACTAGGGAATTTTGATTGCTGTAGTTAAAATAGCTTTTACTAAATTTCATGTAAATACCTCGGTCAATAGTGTGTCTTGGTACAGTTAATTAGAAATTATACTTTGCACATGAATAGCTGCTTTGAAGATCATGAGGTGTTTATTTGTTCTTAATGTAATCTTTATTTTACTAGAACCTGTGTGTGAGGGGGAGGAGCTTGGAGGGAGAAGAGATTGCTTTTTTTAGTGTGGAAGAAGTGCAGAGTACCTTGTCAGAAAGACTTTTTTGTGGAAAAGATATAACATTGGGCTTGTTTCATTTTGAAAGGCTCGGAGTCAACAGTTACTGGAATTAGTGTGTTGTGAAAATGTGCTTTCACTTTTCTTTTCTAGGTTGTGCTTTGTATTTCTGTTGATGTGTCTAAAGACTACGAACAGGTGGAGAATGTTCTAAAACAGGTGAGAAAATAACTGATTCACCTATATATCTTAAGAAACTTATCTCTGTGTGTTGTATTTCTGTTAGAAATAGTTTCTTATATGGTGATGTAGGAAGATTTTTTCCTCATAAAGAGTATCTTAATCTCTGTCCCCTCTTCCAGGCTCAGGAGAAGTTGGGGCCAGTTGACATGCTTGTAAACTGTGCAGGAACATCAGTTACAGGAAAATTTGAGGATATTGAAGTGAATTCTTTTGAAGTGAGTGAGCATACTTTTTTCTTTCATCATATGATAATTTCTTATTTAACCATTCTAACAATTAGATTGCATTCCTGTGTCTGCAGACTTGAACAGTGTTACACTTGACTTGTGCTGGCTGTCAGAATCTCTTCAGATTTGCGAGGGTTGCCTCTAACTTCTCCCCTAACGATTTCACACAGTTTCATTTTTTTCTGTTGAAGATTTTTCAAAAATATTTTCAACCTGTTTAAGAAAAATGCAGCTGTTATCAGTGTTCAGTTCTGAGATGCACAAATTGTTTCAGCTTGAGAAGCTGCTGTTCTGATGAAAAGACAAAAAGCAACCCCAAAACACCTGTATTTTGTTTACTTTATACCTGCAGCCCTCAGGCCTCCATTCATCTACAGATAATGCTGAATCATCTGAAAATACTAAACGGGCATAATTTTATAATAACTTTGAATCATCTATTTTATTGCTTGTATAGGCTATCAGTTGTGTTTTTAGGTCTTGTAAAGAATGAAATTAAAGACTTCCCTTTATCCTGGCAAAGAATAAAATCTCTGAAACGTGTAAATACGTAGCATTTTTCCTGTTTCCTGTTTTAGAAAGCTCTTTAAACTTTCAGTATGTTTTCATGCATCATGCTTAAATGGATTGCTTCCTGGAGACTGTTCAGGTTAGATTTTCCCTGAAATATTATTCTTTTTTCCTTCAAGGCCATATGGTTCACAGTATTATCAGTATCCTGGATGCTGTTAAGACTTATAGGATTTCTTTTGGCTTGAAGTGAGATTTTTAGCTATAAAACAGTTTATGAAGCTGTAGAATAGAAAACAGTTGTTTCTTTTGCCAGAACAGATCTGGTGAACCTGATTGTTAAAGCAGACTGAAACAGGGTGTTTTTGATAAATAAGACCAAACAGCTGAAGAATTCTGGATCTGTGGCTCAAATACTGAAATATTAATATTGTTTGTACAGAGATTAATGGCAGTCAATTACCTGGGTAGTGTTTACCCGAGCCGAGCAGTAATCGCTACCATGAAGGAACGAAGAATGGGAAGGATTGTATTTGTATCATCTCAGGCTGGGCAGTTAGGCCTGTTTGGTTATACAGCTTATTCTCCAACGAAATTTGCTCTTCGAGGGTTGGCTGAAGCCCTGCAAATGGAGGTATGTGTGCAATAATTTTAAGTAATTTTGACTATAAACAATTTCATTTTAACTGTCAGTGCAGGACATTTTCATTTAAATAGGTTTTTTTTGGGGGGGGTTGGTATTGTGAAGCATTGCTAATATCTGTGTGTTATTTGCCCTCATTTGGCAGCAGTACAGTCCTATTGCTCTGCATGGGTTGCAGAAACTTAACCTGATTTCAGTTGCGTAAGAGGGAATAGATGGAATCTGTTCCTAGAACTGAGTATGACCACGTGTGCAGACGTTTTTTTAATCTTTTATTTTAATTAAAAGGACTAGATTTTTAAGACTTTTGATTAAAAGCCTTCTTCAAGGTTCTAAGTACAGAATGATATTGAAGATATCACATGGATACATGAGAGACAGGCCAATGATTGCCAGTTTGTTTAAGAGTCCGTGGTAAGTGGTATGTGAACCATATGAAACAGTGAAACTCCTAAGCTGGAATTTGAGGATTGTCCACAAAAAAAAAATTGGGTTTACAGTGACTCACCTTTCTATATTTTTATATATATATGAGCTTTTTATGCTACAGTGATCTAAGCTTATGTTTGTGTTAAGACCAAATCCAAACAAACACTATTTTCATTATTTAGTGAAGCAAGGTGGGTAAGTACATTGTAGTGAGACAGATAAAACTGATTTGAAAATTACTTTTGTCATTTTCCTGTTAAGAATGTATATTTGAGTAATTAAGCGTTTATATATAAAATGCCCGTGTTTAGTTCCAGACCCTTGCATAGTCCCTGCTGTATGCCTTGATCAGGATAAGAGTGTGGGGTGAAACTGCCTCTCATCACTTCTGGTCTGCCAAATAGAACAGTGTGAATGCAGGGTCTTTCTTCAGACTGGTGACAGATACTTTTGTGAAGACTGAATTATTCAAGAGTAAAAATAGGGTGTTTATGGGCGTGTGATGTGGTAGTTCAGCAAGTGTTTTCAATATAGAATGTTTCATAATATAAAGAAAAATGCTTAGTGTTTTACAACATTTTGCTTTATCGTAGCCCTCTGAATATTTTCATTAAAAGCTTTTTTTAATTTGTATTGGAGTATAGACTTGCATTGTAGCAGTTTGAATAGGATTGTACTAAGTGATGTAGATCTATGACACGTACATACAAATACATAACTAAATACAATCCTTGATATAAGACTTCCATTTTCCCCTCACATTTTCCAGTTATTTTTTGTCTCCTTAGATTTTGACCTCTTGCAAGTCTATACCATGGGTTGAAAAGCCTTGAGACTTGAGTATACCTCTTAAAGATAACAAATTTGAATTTTACATTTTTGTTGGTTTTTTTCCTCAGTGAAAGTGTTTCTGGCCTTGTGTTTATAAATGTTGGGTACTGATATTTGACAGTGGTTTAGTCTTCTTTTAGAAATTGAAATTGGTAAAATTATAGACCTAAACTACTTTAATATTCTTCCTAAATGTCTTGAAAACCACCAACATTCATCAAATAATTTGCAAAGTTTTTAGAGACTTTTATTAGAGAAAGCATCACAACCACCTTTATAAAACCTTTGCTGTTTCGTTTCTCAGTTGACAAAGCTGCAAGTCTTGAAATTGCTGAGTACTTAACCCTAGAAGCGATTTGAATTGATGCTTGCTGAACTTCTTAATTACAAGAGAAATGGATGAAATTATAAGGGACATGTAAAGGCTGTCAGTGTTAAGATAACACTTACTGCTTTTGTAAAACACAGGTAAAACCGTATAATGTCTACGTAACAGTGGCGTATCCTCCAGATACTGACACCCCTGGCTTTGCAGAAGAAAGTAAAACAAAGGTAAGTTGTCCTTCAGTTTTTGCAATCAGTATTTTTGAAGCATATTAAGATTTCAAGAAGTACTCTTCAACGCTTCAATTTTATCAGTTTTTAACTACTCAGAGTTATATAGCTTGTAGGATAATTTTGTGTAGTTTCTTGTTCTGAGGCTTTAAATGGAAGAACTACTTTCCTTTAAGATCTGAAACATTGCAGAGTATTCCTGCATACAATCAGAATATTGGTGTGGGATGGTAAACTGTAAAATCACTATTTGTTTTGATACTAAAGCTTAATTAACCAAAAATAATATTCCTGTTTTGCATCTTTGATAATGTGTGGCTGTTGTGATAGATGTGACATGTGCGAAGTAAACCTCAGTTCCTTCAGTGGATCCTGCAACCTAATCATACTGTATGAATGCATATAATGACCCAGTTCAATAATGGCTTTTCTCTAGTATTACAGTAGAAAGAAAACTCTTGCTGTGTGTTCATAGTGGAAATGACAGGATCGCTTTTCAGAAGGATGTGTCAGCAGCAGGCCTTTTTCATTTGGATTACCTTAAACATGAAAGTTTTGACCTTGAGTCACCTCTTGTCGTTTGCCATGTCCCTACATGTGAAGCATAATTCTAAAAATCACATTCAGGTCCCCTGTTCAGACTAAAGCATCAGGTAACCAGAAAAAAAAACCTCTTTATTTTTTATTTGCATACTGTGAACTAGAAATCTGGTATCTAAGGCTATCATCTTTTCAACATGCACCATCATGTATAATTGGAAATTGAGTTTGAATTCCATTTTGTCTTTCACCCATTGAATAGGAATCAGTAGGGATTGTATAACACAATTCTTACTTCATCATTTCTTGATACAGATATTCTGTATTAAATGTATACTCCCACACATCCGCATAAAGTGCCAGAATTAGACATCTGCAGATACTTGTATAGCTTGCATATTCTCTAGGATTTTTTCCTTCATAATGGCCTATTTCAGGGAACCAGCAGGCACCAGCAGAATGTACTGTTCATCTAAGATTTCTCTTTGAAAGAGATTCAGAGAGATTTATCTCATTTGTCAAAAAAGTCTTGTCTTTTAGGAGAGAATTATGCTTTGTTTTAGCTACATGACCTCTTTGGATTACTTGCTCCTAGTATGATAGTGTACCTTAAATCTCTGCAATATTGCATTACTCTGACATTTCAGATACTCATTTATTTAATACTATTGAATTAGTATTAATATTTAATATTACTTAGAATATATGCCTCTGTCTTGCATCTCCTTATTTTTCTCTGTAATCATTGAATATAGTAAAAGAAAACATCAGGAGCTAGGATACAGATTTCCTGTGTTTAGTCAGTAAGCTTTTTTTTTTTTTTTGCAGTAGCTGCCTTACAAATGACAGCCATGCCTTGGCCAGCTGAGTAGCCAGATCAAGCATTTAATGGCTGATTTCTGCCTGCCTTATTCCCAGCATGTCATTAACTTTAGCTGTTGCTCCTGAGCAGCTGCTATTTTTTCCCCAGATTTAGAGTATTTGAATTACTGTTGATATCGCTATATCTCATGCAGATTTGTTTGATACTGGCCAGTAAGCTCAAAAATAAATAAGGGCTATGAAATGGAGATCTGATGACATAAGCCATATCACTGTAGGAATGCATGTAAAAGGTTTTTGTATGTGATTTCTACTGGCAAAGACACTGATGTCCTCCTGGTCACCCTTAATATACACATACTGGAAAAAAAATAAAATTCAATGACCTTGGTTGATGAAATCAGAATTCATAATTCTGCAGCTATTGGGAAATAGGCCCTTCCCCTTTCTGTGAAATTTAATTACAGTAGTACTTTGAATTCATGATGAGAAACGTGTAGTTGCCCAAGTGTTTCCTAGAAGTGTTTTTTTTAAAAAATAATAATCCCAGCATTAAACTAGTCCCAGTATTAGAGTACACCTGAAAAAAAAGCAAGCTGTTTTATAAGATCTTGAAATATTTCAGGCCTATCTTGTACTTCATTTCTGGCAAAAACCATAAATGAACTAGTATAAGTATTGAGGCAAAATAGTTCAAGTGTTTTCATAGCTTCTACTGAAGATAAAATACTTGGGGAGAAAACCCACTTTCATAATAATAAACTATATACACAAAAGTACTACTCAAGGAGAAGTTGTAATTTCCCCTTGTAAAATTGGACTATTATTTATGACCATGCTTATGCCTTTGTTTAAATGGGTGTTTTAGGTGACAGTATGATACCATTTGCTAGAAGCGATGTAATCTGTGACAAAAGACCCAAACCCAGAATTTGACATTCATATTTTTCTCTCCTGTGTGTTGTTAGTCAAACTTAAATTGGTGTTTTTCTATTAAAGCCCTTAGAGACGAAGCTGATTTCTGAAACCTCATCTGTTTGCCAAGCAGAACAAGTTGCCAGAGTTATAGTGAAAGATGCCATAGTAAGTAAATTATGTTTTTTGAGCATGTTCTGTGTTGAAGAGACTAGGATCACGTCATGCTTGCCTGAGACCATAAGATAATGGCTAAGCTAAATGCAAAACCAGTTAGCACAAAACAGTTATCTTAGGTTAGTGTGAATAAGAGCTGTTTTCTTTGTTCTTCTTTTGCCACTGTGCCCACAAATGACCTTATACAATCTCTCGGAAGTAAAAGGTATCTGAAGTTGTACATAGACAGAGTAAAATGATGCATCAGTATGATGCAGTGTCTCAAAGATGGATTATGACTGACTTGAAAGCACTAAACTCTATTCACTTTTTGTGTATCAAATACCATTTGTCTAACCTCAAAAGCTTGTTGTACTCTCTTATTTTTCTTGAAGATGAGTTCATATAAAAATAATTCTACAATAAAGGAAGGCAGTTGACCTTTTTTGGCTTTTAATATCTGAAGTATGTGATTTATGAGTGATTAAAATATGTAAAATGCTGTTCTTAAAGTATTGCCTTTCTGAGGAATTTTTTTCAATGTTTTGTGCTAGGGAATGCCTGCATGCTTAATAAAGCACCTCCGAATATAAACAAACATGAAATTTCGTGATCGTAAAGCACACCCATTGAATTCTGAAATCTGCAATTACTTTGCAGTTCCAAATACTCTTGATCTTCAACATGATTTACATCTACAGCAGGTGTTCAATTGTGAAGTTTTTACAGTATTTTCACAAATACAGCATATAAACACAAAATTATGTCTGATTTTGTTTTAAAAGCAAGTACTACCTCAACACAGTATTCTCCTCTGGTGATTAAAGAAAGCTAATCTCCTTTCTCGTCTTAAGCATCTGGTATATCTATACCACACTTTCTACGCTTTGCATCATATATTAGTTCAGACATGGTCTTAATGCACTCTGGCCATCGGCTGAGACTGAAATAGAAATGAGAAGATGTTTGTGTACTCTCAGGTGTGTGTTGGGAAATAATCAGATCTAATTACCTCTACTGCTTTGCATAGATTCACCCCTAACCCTGATTCAGGAACACCTTTTCCTTTGACTTCCACATTCCATATATTTAGTCCCACAGTGTTTCAGAAAGTCTGTTTTCTGGCATAAAGACAAATGGAAACAAATGAGAGAAGCCTAGGAGTAGGAGCTATAGAACTGCAATTTTACTGTTAAGTAATTAAAGTTGTTCGGTTGTTTGTGGTTTCTTCCTGGTGTCTGTCCCCCTTTTTCTGTCAGCTGAATTGCTTAGCACGCTGTGTCTTGCAGTTAAAAATCCTTGATGTAGGTGAAGGAGAACCTGCTACCTAGCATTCGAAATACACCCCCTTGCCAAATCTCATGTGATAAGCAAGCTAATTTTAACAAAAGGCAAGCTGTATTTGTCATACAGTTACTGTAGTGGTTGGTGATCTGATAGAGTAAGGGTATCATTCTGTTTCTGAAATATGCTTATAGCTGTGAAGACTATCATGCATTTTCTCTGTAAATAAGCATGGCTCAAGAAGAAATTTACAGCCTTTATATCTTGTAAAAATCTGCAACAATTTAGCACACTCGCTCTAAGGAGAGGTTAGCTTCCTTTTCCATTTTTAAGTGAATGCATTTTGGAATGTTGCTGTATGCCCAAAATATTTTTGAATATTCTGTTTCTTAATCGGGGTAATATTTTTTTACATTAAAATATTTGTTGTTAGTGATGTCAGTTATCTGTGTCCATCAAGCGTAGCTGTTGAAATAAGACACATCATGATTTGCCACAACTGAGTAAATTACTTTTTGTTTTCTTAATCCTTCCATCCAGCAAGGGAACTTCAACAGCTCAGTTGGATCAGATGGTTACATGCTGTCAATATTGACAAGTGGAATGTCACCAGTCACTTCTATTACTGAAGGTCTTCAGCAGGTAGGATTTGTGAAGGACCTGTTGTCATAATTTCTGATAGTTTAAAATAATTTCAGAATGTAGAACATTATGCAAACATGGATTATTTTTCCATCAAATGGCTGTTAATACCAAGTGGCACTTGGGTTTAGGAAACTGCAGTAGTATTTTCAAGCTGAAGCAGCAAATTGGTGAGTGAGCTAAGAGTATTCCCTGCTACTCAGTCCTGAACTGTTACATACTTGGCTTGGTTTTGGTAAGTTTGTTTTCTGAAGATTATATAACATGCCTGCCTAGAACTTCTTTTTTTTAAATTTTATGACTCAATAATACGCTGCAATCCAGGATTCTAAATGAATTGAAAGCTGTTTCTCTCTGTTTCCAGGTTGTTTGCATGGGCATTTTTCGCATCATTGGCCTATTTTACCTAGGAAGTTTTGACAGCATAGTTCGTCGCTGCATGATGCAAAGGGAAAAATCTGAAAGTGCAGATAAAACTGAGTAATCTTTACTTTGAGCGGAAAGAAGAATGTCAAGCGGTCCTGGACAGCTTGCTGCTTAAGTGGGACTCAGTTTTGCTCCTGAAGGATTTAGACTGGAAGTACTTGCATGTGTGACAGAGGAGTCCCCTCAAAAGCTATGAAAGAAAAAACAAAAGTACAAATCCAGAAAATGCCAAACTATGCAAAAGTGTGAATGAGGATTAGATACCTTTTTTTTTTTTTGGTGATTTGAGTTGGAAGGAATTTGGAGAGCTTGTCAGTGATCTGCAGAGTAGAATTTGAGACTGGACTATGGGAGATAATTCTGGACAAATACTGAAGTTTTCTCACATTGGTGCTTATGGACGAAATAAGTACCATGACAGACCGGGCTGAAGTAGATTGAAGTTCCCGGACAAGTTGGTACCTTTTGCTAACGTCTTGGGACTGCTTTTGATTTAGAATGTTAACTTTTCCTTTGGCCAGTCTACAGATCCTTCTGTCAATGACAGCTTTCCTTATTCTGTCCAGCATATGACTGGAAACCTGAAGATGGCAGATATGTTTGTATGATCCAAGCTTTCTCAGTGTGGGAGTAATTAAAAAGTATGGTTTAATATATGCATACTTTCTAAAGGGAGATGAAGAACCCGTTCCCACAGAGAAATGCGAGGAGATATGATTGGGTCTGTAGCTCTTCTGGCCTTTGAAGTATGTTGTGAACAACAAAAAAAAAAATCAAACCAGTATCAAGTGTGTCAGTTATGACTCAGCATTTTAAGCCATTGAAACAATGTACAATTTTTACAGATACTTAATCTGCCAGTTTTTGCTCTGGAAAGGAAAGTGGCTTAATGCTACTGTTATGCACATTAATTTCAAAGCTGCAAATGATGAGCCAAACCAGTAGTTGATGACAGAATCAATTGTAATTAAAATGCCAGGCTTTTCCAGTAGCAGGAATGTAGCTTTTTAGGGCAGAGGGGTCAGGAGGGGGAAGAGGTGTGTGTCAGAATGGCCTTCCACACTACATTTTATCACTGCACCGAAAAGCTTTCACATGAGAAATTACATAAAATACTCTCCTTGTATGACCCACTTCTAATTTGTTTCATTTACATTATATGAAACAAGGCTGCTCAGTAACTGCTTCAAAATACACAGAACCCAGTGGTTGTTTCTAATAAATCTTGTTTAACACTGAAAAAGCTTGATGCATAACAATGATATTTTAAGGGTGCACTATGTATACAGTTTATTTAATGGACCACTATAGTAAGTGCCTTGTGAGCTGCTTTTTTTTCAAAAGCTGCATATTTTGTATTTGTTAGCACTGCTGTGTTTTCAGTGTCATATTTCCATTTTCATTCAGTACACTGAATCTAAAATTATGTGTAAAACTGGGCACTTTCACTTCTTTGAAAGTAATATTTAACAACAAAATAGGCAAAATCAATTGCTTTTGTTAAGAGATTCTCTGTATCTGTTTACGAAGAGGTAATCAGTTAAACTGAGATGAAAATTAATAGGTGGTTAACTGGAAAATCCTAGAATGTAATTTATTGAGGCTATTTTTTTCCCCTCTCTGAATTAGGTTGATAATTTTTACAAATTTTCTTCACATAGACTGAACTTGCTTTAATACCTGGTTATAAACATATTTTTTGGAGAGGATCACATTGGCACTCTCATTTTAAGTGGTGAAAATTCATTAGATTCCAAATGTTGAGGCACTGTTGAATTCTTTACAAAGCCTATGTTTTAGGTCCTGCCTCCTGATTTTGTTTAGATCTGTGAAGTTGTGCATGCGTATAATATAATACTAATTTTGAGAATATAGTGTATTCCTGCATTTTTAAAGAGCTTGGCTTCAGTGCAAAGAAATCTAGTGTGCATATGTATTTCCTGTGCTGCTTAATGTGAATGACATAAAGGAGCATTTATCACACATCCATTGTCAACATTGCTGTGTTTCTTAAAGCAACATAACAATGCTATTCATAGAATCATGGAATGGTCTGGGTTGGAAGGGACCTTAAAGATCATCTTGTTCCAACCCCCCTGCCATGGGCAGGGGCACCTTCTACTAGGCCGGGTTGCTCAAAGTCCCATCCAACCTGGCCTGGAACACTTCTTCAGACCCTGTAATCTATGTTATTCTTGTTTTGATGCAAATCAAATACTCTTTCTACCACCTGCAAAAGATACCAAAATGGGTGAATTGGTTGTGTTGTAGTTTGAAAGAAATGCTTATGTAAATGACTTGATACCACCATAAGCTTGAAGGTCAGGACTTAAAACCAGTAAGCCTTTGGATACTTGAATTTTTGGATCTTCAACTTGGAATTTTAAAGGGTTTGCATTTAAGAAACATAACCCAGAAGGTCAGAGCACACACAACACTATGGCAGCTGGGCCTCTAAAAGCTTTCAGGTTGGACATCTTGGATCACCACTCACCTCCCAGTAATGACAGATAGAATTCAGTGCAAGTGTCTGTGAAGGGTAAGTAAGACTACCAGGTGAAAGTTATGGCCCTGATCTACAGACACTTCAGTTTTGCAGACCTGATTTTGCATAGTGTAAGTGGTTGTATTGACAGTGAAACTGTAGGTTGAACCCCTTGGCAATTGTGGAAATTGGAACAAGGTATGTTCTTTAAAGCAAGAAGAGTAATCTTTTTCAATGTTCTAGTTTCTGCTGTTTCAAGTTAATGATGTTAATTTTAACTGATAAACTTCTCAACTGTTTTACTGTCAAAACAAGGTAAATGGTCAACTACAGCAGCCTTTGGTGTAAATTTTGTTTTCTTATGCACATTCTCTATCTACCAATGTACTCATTTTAAGGTCCAGTATAAAGTGAAGGAGATGCCTTGTAATCTTG
This sequence comes from Cnemophilus loriae, assembly GCA_013397755.1. Taxonomy (NCBI): domain Eukaryota; kingdom Metazoa; phylum Chordata; class Aves; order Passeriformes; family Corvidae; genus Cnemophilus; species Cnemophilus loriae. The sequence continues at coordinate 207,787 of VZTF01003348.1, forward strand.
TGGAAAAATGTTTAGCATTTGAAAAACTTTTGCCAGTTTAAATGTTACAAAACCTCTGCATCGAAATGTTTTAGCAGTGTATTAGATCCGTGAAGATCTTCAAATAGGCTTTACTTTCTACTTATTGTCTAATTGTCAAGAATTTTATCACTTGTGCCATATCAGTTGGTGTCTCGTCTCTTGTTTTCTTGGTCAGTCTTTAAGATTCAATTTAGGCTTTGATAGTCTTTTCCATTCCATGTAGTTTCTAATGACTGTTTGCTTTATATACAGATTTGTTATAATTTTACTTCTAGTTTACTTCACCAAGGTGTTCATGTGCAATTTAAATAGATTTAATATTTTAATAAGGAAAAAATATATAGGTGAATAAAGTTTATTTGCTGTGAAAAACTCTAGGCACTTTTAAATGGTAAAGATATATAGCGTTATTTGTAAAAAGAAACTTTGTGCTTATTGCATCATCATTTTTTGTGCCAGAACTGTAAACTAGTTTTCATATTTTATATTTCTCAAAATAAATGGAGAATCAACAAAGCCTGTAACTTAAGTTCTTTGAGAGGATGAAGAGCAATGGATAAATTCATTTGCAGGGCTTGGTGCGGTGGGGTTTTTGGTTTGGATTTTTCTTTTTTTAAACCTGAGATTACCTCAGCGGGAGTCTCTTAATTTTTAGGACAGCAGAGGGGGCAACATATTGTTCCATTTTAGCACCTTGGGGCAGAAGTAAAAAAGGATGTAAAAAATTCGACTGAGTATTGTCAGCAGACCCAGTATCCTCAACCTATAATGAAAGTGAGATTAAATTGACAAAACCTGCCTTTGTTGATGAAGGTGCTGCCAGTGTGTAACTAGTGCTTGTGCTCTCTGGAAGTGCTTGTGAATCCTGAGGAGCCAAGCGATGCTTATTCTTCCTAGTGGAAAACAATAGAAGTAATAGTTAGGGCAGATGTCTTTTTGTACCAGCACTGAGCACGCAGCTGTACAGAAAATCACTGTATTATGTTGGAGCTCTGCGATAGGAAGGGCTTGAGTGTGTAGCTTGCCCCCGGCATAGTAGTGAGGGAAAAATAGTGCCAAAATACTTATTCTCAAAGTAAATTCAAAATCTCAAATGCTCAGTCTTTTAAAAAGACATTCATATTAAATTATCAGAGAGGCAAAATCAAAGATGGATTGAGGAAAGCATAGATTGTCTGAAATGTGTTGCTGATGTTAATCTTATAATTCTCCAGCATTCTAAGTTTTGAAATGGGAGAAGGCCATGTTGCAACTGGAGCTCCTGATTTTTCCACTTCAGTACAAGTAGCAGGCCACACTAGATTTCTCCTCAATCTTTTTCATAATTTAGCCTTGCAAGTGAAATAAGATTACCTTGTGGTTCCATTTAATTGGTTTTTTTCCCTGCCCAGCCAGTACCAGGCACACTGTAGAGGAGGTGTGTGCGTGATTGTCTGTCAAAAGCTGGTAGTAAAAACCTCATGAAGCCATTTCCTTTCCTCCTGTCACTGGGGGGAGACTTCGAACGAGGTGTCTGTCTTGCCATACCTCTCATCCTCTCTTTTACTCCTTTCAACCTAAGTTGCTCTAAATTGGTGGGAAAGGTCAACCGTGTTAATCTTCTGTGGGTGATGGTCTGTGGTGGGGGGAAATAATGCTGGTAAGCTTTTGGATGAAACTTGCACTGAAGGAAGTGGAAAGTGCAAATACTTTTTTTTTTTTTAAACCCAAAAGATGCATATCTAATATTTGGGGGGAGGGGGGCGGGGCAGCATCTAATTTGATGTGGGAGATGCTTTTCGTAGAATTGATTGGGAAGGTTTGCTGTTTGAGGAAACCTTGATGATATTATACTAAGTCTCCTCTGTGGTAGAATACCACCGATCCAGTCTGAAATTTTATTTTTTTAAGTTGAAAACAAGTTTGTTTTCAGCTTGGAGGGGAATCCCCGCGTTAATTTTAAACCTTTCCACTTCTAACTCTGAAGTTGGTTCTGTAGTAGTGCTGCTAGAGCGATGTAAATAAACAAGGGGAGAAAGCAAATCATACATGACTAACACAATTATGTGACCAAGCACCAAGAATCAACTCCCTTGACCAAAATAAGGTGTTAAATCTATAAAGATATCAACTGTAAATAATGTATATAAAATTAAGTCTAAAACGAATTTTTTAATGATTTAGGTTACTTGCAACTGAGAGGAACAGCCTTTTCAAAGCCAACAGGTGCTTCAAAGAAAGCTGTTAAAGTGAGGTGTGTTGGTCTTTATTTCAAAGCATTTACTCAAGAAAAGTGCTTTCCCCCTTTTTATTCTAAGGAATTTTAACAGGTGTAATAAAACTTTATGAATCGGAGATGGATGTTCCTGTTTGTCTAGAAGACCATTTCCATTTCCTATTCCTTCGTGCAGAAGCTGCCTGCTTTGCTCCTCTACAATTTCATCTGGGAAGTTGGTGTCCGATCCTTTTCCACACAGCAGAAAGGGCATGGGTGGCACTGCCTCAGTCACAAGCACAGGCTGATGTCTTGCGAAAGGTGGCGAGACAGCTCAGCTCTTGTGAAGGCAAGACCCTATTGCCTCATAGCAAAGTAAAGATGTCAAAGAAAGAGATATCCAGGGCTGGATGCAGCTGTTTGCTTCCTTCCAATCCAAACCATGGAGCCTGTGGGTCCTGACAAGAAGTGAAGATGGTTGCGGGATGAGTACAGTAAAAGGCATCTGAAACCCAGGAGCTGTTTGCTATGTTGGACCCTAAGGATATTATCCAAGTATCTCATCCAGCTGCCTTTCCTGATGAGCGCAATTAAACCCCATGAAATAAACCATAATTGCAGGTTGGGCGTGCTTTAAGTGTTTTACAGTAGCATTATCTGCTCTGTAAGCGCTTCCAGCCAAAAAGGATCCACTCCACACCTGTAACATTTGCAACACTGGCAGGATGAAAGGTAATCTCCCATTTTAGGAATGCATTCTGAAGAAGTGAGGAAGTTTGTTCAGGTTAGCCTGCCACCATCCTGGTTAAGAATGAGGAAAATACGTGTCCAGGCTTCAGGGATAGTAACTTTTCCTATACTTTTTACGTGCAGAAAACTGTTTTTTAAAGCGTTCCATGCAACAGACACTAGCTGCTTCCTAGGCAGCAATGTTGGGCCACACGTTGAGCAAACCAGATGAGAGAGTCTGAGCAAAAAATGGTGGTGTGCACCTGATAGCAGAGAATTATGTGCATGCACCTGATAGCAGAGAATTATGTGCATTCATGCAAGTCTCTACAAGAATATTGCTTTCAAGGCATTTCCAGCTTGGCAGAGATACCATAGATCCATGGGCCTTGTGGTCTCACGGACAGAAACAGACATGAAAGGTTGTGTGGTTGGTGGTTAGTTTTACTGAGGGCGAGTTAGAAAGCTCTTGCAGGAACAAAAACATGCAGAGTAAATGAATGCTGGCATGGGAGGGATTAGCACTGAATGCCTGGAACTGAGGGAAGCACAGCCATGGTGGGTGGCACAGACAGGGCACCAAAAAGCATTTACAGAGCCATTGCCTGTGTGAGAAGCAGCTTGCTAATTTGCATATGTGCAAATTCCTCACCTGTGGGCACAGTGGACTCTTTCAGTAAAACCAGTATGTAAGCTGTGCTCCAACACCATAAGGCAATGGACTTCTTCAGATATCATAATTGTGTTTACCTGTATTGCTTTCTTTCAGGTTACTCAAATTTAGTTTACTGTTGTTGGGTTTTTGGTTGGTGGCGATGGTGGTTTTGATTTTTTTCTAGAATAGAAAATCTCTGCAGATTTACAGAAAAAAAATGTGGCAATGTCCTTGCCTACTGTGAGTGCAAACATACATCCTGCTTGTTTCGTGCCTGCTCAGGCAGGGCTTTAAACAATCATTTGCTTCTCTCCAACTTGCCTGTGCGTGAGCCAAGGAAATAAAAGGGTGGGCAGGTCACCAGGAACCAGGATTGCTGCTGAAATCCTGTTGATGTTAACACAAAGGTACGGGGAAAAGGTGTCCGCTTTCAGGTTGTTGGGAAGTTTAGAGTTGCCAGGCATTACAAACTTTTCTACATCATTTGTCAATAATACATCTACCGTACAGCAGGCATCTGGGAAGCCACTGAAGAAGGAGCAGGCTTGGCGGGATCCTGTCTGGTCAGTTGCCCAAGCATAGATAAGAAAGCCATCTCTAGAAAAGTAATCTGTCCCTCATACTACCAGACCTGACTGATGCCTGATGGCAATGCTTGCACCTCTCTAAGTGTCGAAAGAGCTTTCTGCAGGTGAGCTGCTGCTTGCATTCCTAATCAAGTTCCAATTCTTCGTACAGCTAATTCGTCTTATAAGTCTGATTAACTTTGGTGGGCTGACTCATATAAAGGTAAATGCATGTGGAAGGACTTGCAGGATCAGATCTTGAGTAGTCAGCATCTTATTCTGCTACCTAAAAGCCCCATAATGATTTCTTAGCTGACTTTGTGCACTGATTGCATGCTCCTTAGTAAATCCTAACCCTCTCTTGCCATTTCTTCCATCTGCCTCCAAAAGCATATTGCCTTTGTTTTGGATGTTTTTTTAACTGTTGTTTTATCCTGCTGAGCTCAGACAAACAAGTGAGGTGAAAAGCAGTACTGTGATGCAAACTCGTGACACTGTAATAGATGTTTATCACCCATTCGGGTAGCATGACAATTGCTTTTAAGATGCCGCTCCCTTCAATTAGAGCCATACAGGTCAGATGCAATGCTTTTGACGTTTAATGTTAAGAACAAGGCTTTAAATGCACATAATTTTGTTTTGCTTTTTTGCAGAGTCTCAATTTGTCATTCTTCAAGGCATAGTTTTTGTTTCCCATGACTCAACGCTAATAGCCTTGCTTAAAGCAAACAATTCCCAGGATTTTCCCTTGTGTTTTTCATATTTTTGGGTACAGTCTCAGCTGTGTTTGGTGTTAGCAAGCTTTCTGGTGAACCATGACCACTATTTTCCTATTAAACTTTTTTAAAAAGCTGGGAGCTGTCATTCCTATAGCAGAGTGCTGAATGTAGAGCTGGTGAGGAAAAAGCATCATTACTAAATGCCTTTCAAACAGTGTACCTCATAAAGTTTTGCTGTACCTGTTTCCAACAGGAATCAGTTATGAATTATGAAACTCTTATTTTACTGATTGTGTCCTCAGTACACTCTGTTCATTTAGTTGGCCTCACCTGCATTTCTACATGCAAAATACCTTTAAATACCATAAGCAAAATGAGTGATATTTTCAGTTCCTCCTTACAAAAGCCCATTGATTTTATATGCATCTTTTGCATCAGTCCCACATTGATTTATTCTCTGGGCTTTAAAACTGATCTTGCTAGAACATCATTGTGCAGCTTACCCAGACAGGGTTTCTGTGTTACTTAACATGTTTGTCAGATGTATTTTCAGTTGCAGGACCAAGTGCATTACATTCAGTCACCAGCACAGTGACAGACTGAATCAGCAGCCTGGGTGGTTATGGCTGTTCTGATTTCCTGTATCGCTTGTTCCATTTAACCCATGGAAATGGTTACCTGGAAATGTCACGTTACTTTCAGTGCTGAGAGACCTCTTTTTCTTCATTCTCTTTTGGTAAAAGAATATAAAGGTGATGATGTTACTTGGTTGACAGATCCCTTGTCTGCATTTCTGCCATCAGAAGCCATCTCTCAGCTCATTGCAAGCCCCTTACTTTCGGGAGTCTTTCATATGGATGGAGATGAGATGAGCTTGTGGTCCAGCATTAAACCATGCTGTGAGTTACACACACGCCCTGATGAGGTACAGCCCTTAGTCCACGATTGCACAGAGCACCATCAATCTTATCTGAACTCATTTCATTCGCTGTCCTGCAATCTCTGTCCCTCGTAACCCCCGAGAACTCAACCAGCCACAGCCAGCCCCGTTTCACACATCGGCAGGCAGGAGTGCACACAAGATAGATGAGAGAGCCGCGCTCCCTCAGTTTCCCGGGCGGGTAGAAGGCGGGCGAGCTCTTCGTTCCCGCAGGGACGGAGCGGGGTTTCCAGCTGTCGCGGCCGAGCCCGAGCCCGAGCCCGAGCCCGAGCCCGAGCCCGGGGCGAGCGGCGGCCGCTGGGTGGCAACAGCCGCCCGCAGGAGAGGAGAGAGGGGAGAGAGGAGAGAGAGGAGAGAGAGGAGAGAGGAGAGAGGAGAGGAGGTCCTGGCACCAGGTATGGTGCCGAGTGCCTCCCCGTGCCCCTCTAAACAACAGACGATTAACACTCTGAACGCCTCCTCAGGCACCTGGAAAGGCGCTGTTTCGTACATGTCAGAAACCAATTCCTCGGTGCGGCCTCGAAACAAATCCCTGGATCACGGAGGGCACAGGTCAGCTCCGTACAGGGGAATCCTTCTCGTTTGGATGCGGAGACTTCCCCTTCCTCTAGTGGAGGGAAAGCTGCTCACCCTTCCCACACCAGTGCCATTTCCTCAGAGGAGCAGCCACCCTGTGAACTACGCGTGACAGCTCTGTGCCTGAAGGAACCATCTCTAAAAACAGAGACTTGGAGGGCAGGATGCATTCATTCTCAGTGCCCCCTGTCCAAGCGAACTCATGGTCACAAGCGTACTTATGGCTTTGTTTATGCATTTTATTCTTTTTAGGTTCGGGTTAGTTTATAGAAGAGATTATCATCCCAATCACCCTTATATCGACAAAAATTGGCAGAATTTATCAAACGTCTCTTTTCCCCTCCTATACTGAGCAGAGAAAGGTGCCGGGAATGTCCTGCTCCCGTTCGGCTTGGCATTTCCCCGGGATGGTGCCCCATTTCAGCTGGGGCAGTCCCAGCATCACACATCCCCGGCCCCCGATGTCGCTGCTCGGGATGGCAGGGGGGCTGAGCCATTGCTATTTCCCAGCTCTGTGGGTTTAACCAGCTTTAAATGTTAACTCTGCTTCTTTGGTCAACTCCACATTGACCTCATCTTCAAGCAGTTCCAGAAGCCCCTCTTCAATGTAAAAAAAATCTTGGGCGCAGGGACAAACCTGAGGCCCGTTTCTACAAAAGGTCCTAAAACCCACCTCCCTGCCTGTCCCATCGCCTGAACGCCGACCGGGCGGGCAGCCTGCCTGGAGCAGGTGTGCGGGACCCCGCACAGCCGGGGCTGCCGCCGGGGGGGGAGGCATCCGCACGGCCGGGCCGGCGGGATCGGCCCCGCACGGGCTCCGCGGCCGCGCAGGGGCTGCGGCCAGCGCACCCCGCCCCGACCCACAATGCACGGAGCCCTGCATGCATGCAGCGGGCCACTTCGCCTTTTAAAAAGGTGTA